>JARKHS020012564.1:0-59838 GCA_030143305.2 Amblyomma americanum | reverse complement strand
TACTGATCCGGAGTTCCCGGGTTCGAACCCGACCGCGGCAGCTGCGTCTTTATGGAGGAAAAACGCTAAGGCGCCCGTTTGCTGTGCGATGCCAGTGCACGTTAAAGATCCCCAGGTGGTCGAAATTATTACGGAACCCTCCACTACTGCATCTCTTCATCCTTTCTTCTTTCACTCCCTCCTTTATCCCTTCCTTGACGGCAAGGTTCAGGTGTCCAACGATATATGAGACAGATACTGCGCCATTTCCTTTCCCCCCAAAACCAATTATTATTAATCCTGAGACCTGAAGATTGGCAATCATCTATTAGCGCTCATAAGTTCTAAGCTACAAATGCTCCAGTGAGCCTCTCAATTTTCAGGATGTACATTAATTTATGGTCACTTGCATGACACACACAAAAATGTTCTCCTGCATACGTCAACTTTGTAATTAGTCCTGTCATGGCCTCTGCCTGGGTGCTGATGATATGCGATATCAATCTTCTTGAGCACGTGTTGTTGCATATCAAAAAGTCGCTCAAAACAGCACATTGTTTTAATTATTTAGGCGCATACTTTGAAGAGGCTGGGGTTTTTTTTTATTTCTGAACGTAGAACAGTTTTATGAAAAATGCGCATTTTTTTTTTCAGAATAGCTGAGAAAGGCTAGCCTCTCTTTGGGAAACACAACAAAAGTCTATTGTCGAGGGGTCTGATAATGGCAGTTAAAATTTTTTGAAATTGTTTGACTACAGCCATGGCCGGTTTTGATCCACCCGTACGTAGCAGAGTAAACTGAACATCCACTGATCAGAATCTATCATTAATTTGAGATGGTTGATTATTTTAATCATTTCAAGGTTGTCGAATACATATTTAATTTTTATAATTATATTATTTGTTTAGTAGTGAACATATGCTTACAATAAATACCAGCTAAAAGCAACCTGGGTTTGCAGATGCGCATGGCGTCCCACGGAAATTAATACTGCCGCCGCGGTCGCTCAGTGGTTAGAGATTACTGTCCTGGAGTACCCGAATTTGAACCCGACCGCGGCGGCCGCGTTTCGATGAAGGCTAAACGCATAGCCGCTTGTGTGCTGTGCGATGTCACTGCACGTTTAAGATCCGCAGGTGGTCGAAATTATTCCAGAGCCCTCCACTACGCCAACCATTTCTTCCTTGTTTCTTCCACTCCCTCCTTTATTCCTGCCCTTACAGTGCGGTTCGGGTGTCCACCGAGATAAATGAGACAGTTACTGCATCATTTCCTTTCCGCAAATACCCATTTTAATGCGACGGAGGCGAAACGCAACAACGCCCGTGTGCTGTGTGATATCAGTGCTGTCTGTAGCGTACGCTAGGGCGCCCGTGTGCTGTGCGATGTCAGTGCACGTTAAAGATCACCAGGTGGTAGAAATTATTCCGGAGCCCTCCACTACTGCACTTCTTCCTTTCTTCTTTCACCCCCTCCTTTATCACTTCCCTTACGGCGCGGTTCAGGTGTCCAACGATATATGAGACAGATACTGCGCCATTTCCTTTCCCCCCAAAACAATTATTATTATTATTATTACTATGCGACGGAGGGGAAACGCAACAACGCCCATGTGCTGTGTGATATCAGTGCTGTCTGTCTGTTGTTGCCAGGAAGAAAGAAAAAGGAAGTGCACAGGCCTGCTTACTGGCTCAAGCCGAGCCACAATCGCTACCACGTGCAGATAGTAGCAGAGTTGAAAGATGGGATAGAAAGACAGGATAGTAAAGACGCGTGGTATAAAGACCCAGGCCGATCCCGGAGGCAGTGCAATACCGGGCCAACCGGTGGCGGAAGTGAAGCAACCTTCAATCTCCGCCACATTACCAAAAATAAGTCCAATTGGGACCCGTATCAGATATTCTACGGGGTCCGGACCACTATCAGTGCATGTTAAAGATCCCCAGGTGGTCGAAATTATTCCGGAGCCCTTCACTACGGCACACCCCTCTTCCTTTTTCTCAGTTCCTCCTTTATCTCTTCTCTTACGGCGCCGTTCTGGTGTCCGTCGATATGTGTGACAGATACTGCGCCATTTCCTTTCCCAATCGACCAATCATTTTACCTGGGGATCTTAACGTGCACTTACTTCGCAGAGCACACGGGAAAATTGAAAATTATTTTGGGGGAAAGCAAATGGCGCAGTATCAGGCTCATATCGCGGACACCTGAACCGCGCCGTAAGGAATGGATAAAGTAGGGGCTATAAGAGAAGTGAAGAAAGAGGTGCCGTAGTGGAGGGCTCCGGAATAATTACGACCACCTGGGATCTTTAACGTGCCCTGATATCGCATAGCACACGGGCGCCTTAGCGTTTTGCCTCCATAAAAACGCAGCCGCCGTGGTCGGATTCGGACCCGGGAACTCCGGATCAGTAGTTCAGCGCCATAACCACTGAGCCACTGCGGCTGGTACACCAATAAATTATGGGGGGTCCTAAGAAATTCTTATGATGTAAATGTGAGACCAAAAGTATATTGGCCCACTAGGTCAGCGAAAAATTGTGAAAATAGGTTTTTGGGGAAAGGAAATGGCGCAGTATCTGTCGCATCTGGGCGTACACCTGAACCGCGCCGTAAGCGAAGGGAAAAAGGAGGGACTGAAAGAAGAAAGAGGCTTAGTGGACATCTCGATAGCTCTCTGAGTAGACGTTGGCGCCTTCCTACTAATTAATGCGGTAATGCGGCTTTCGTTCCGACACGGCTGCTTAGTGATGTCACTTGACTGCTGACCCGGAAAAGGCGGTTTCGATTCCAAAATGCATCCGCCGCGGTCGGGTTCGAAAGTGGGATCCGAAGTTCCCGGTTTCGAACCAGACCGCGGCGGCTGCGTTTTTATGGAGGAAAAACGGTAAGCCGTCCGTGTGCTGTGCGATATCAGTGCACGTTAAAGATCCCCAGGTGGTCGAAATTATTCCGGAGACCTCCACTATGGCACCTCTTTCTTCCTTTCATCTTTCACTACCTCCTTTATCTCTTCCCTTACGGCGCGGTTCAGGTGTCCAACGATATGTGAGACAGATACTGCGCCATTTTCTTTCCCCAAAACTTATTATTATTATTATTATTA
This sequence comes from Amblyomma americanum, assembly GCA_030143305.2. Lineage (NCBI taxonomy): Eukaryota > Metazoa > Arthropoda > Arachnida > Ixodida > Ixodidae > Amblyomma > Amblyomma americanum. The sequence continues at coordinate 56,750 of JARKHS020012564.1, read as the reverse complement.
TTATTATTATTATTATTATTATTATTATTATTATTATATTATTATTATTATTATTATTATTATTATTATTATTATTATTATTATTATTATTATTATTAGCATCCCGGCTGCGGCGGTCGACTTTCGATTGAGGCGAAATTCTAGGGGCCGTGAACTGTGCGATGTCAGTGCAAGCTAAAGAAGCCAAGGTGGTCGAAAAGAACCAGGTGGTCGAAACTTTCATTAAGCGTCCCTCATAGCCTGAGCCGTTGGGATGTTAAACTCTTATATATGAAATCAATTTTTAACTCAAAAACATTGGAAGGTTCCGACTTCATTGAAGTTGAGGAAAGGAAGGGCTCATAACTGGCTTCCAGGGTCAGTGGACACCTCAATTGCTCTCGGAGGTGCGTAATGAAGGGGGACGCCAGGGGCCTGTTGCTCGAGAAGGGGTGATGACATCATATGCGTGCCGCGTTTCGGCCACGGATTTCTGATGGCGACTGAGCTTTCGCACCGTGAGCGAAGTAATGTTCTCGCATTAATATACCACAACTGCACCGGGCCTGGATATAGAACCCGTGGTTGAGCGAACAAAAATTACCTGCCGTTAAATACTGCTGAACCTGGTTGGAGAGCGAGAGCTGTGGTGTATGGGGCAAGTAGACGCGGCTTAGCGTCTGTAACGTTCAGTGCGGTCCCGACACAGGTTAGAAGCGCGCCCATCCTGCCAGCCTGGCAGGTTAGAATAGGCCGCAGCGTTCATATGGTAACCAACCTCCCTCGATCAACCATTAAGTGCCAGCCTGGCAGGTGGCAGTTAAATTAAGGGTTGATCGCGATAGGTTCTTCACCCAATGAACATTGCGGCTTATTCTATCGCCATCTAGCGGCGAATCGAAAGTTCATATGTCATGTGGTGGGGCACCATGGAGCACCACATACGGCAGGGCCTATAGCCTTCCTTCGTGCTTTTATACATGTGGCGGTGCTGAGAGAGAGATGTGGCCTGAATGGATTAGCGCTGACAGTGTTGTGGCTGACATGCGGCACTGCAGCAATAGCTAGGCCGCAGCGCTCATTTGGTGATCAATATCTCGCGATCAACAATTAACTGCATGCCACCTCCCAGGGTGGCAGGGAGAGCGCGCTGCCTATCCAGTGTGTGGAAAGCAATCAAAGCAGGCTTTTGCAGTTGGACACCAACGCCACATACACGAAAGCGAGATTGAGGTCTCCACTGAGCCACGGAGCCAGTTGTGCGCTTTCCTTTCTTGAAAGTGAACGGATTTTGCAAAGTTGTGAACGCCAATGAACTCTAGCAACGCCGTTGGCTCACTTGTTTTGTTTGGTTTTGGAGGAAAGGAAATGGCACTGCAACCGTCTCACATATCTCTGTGGACTTCCGAACCGCGCAGTACAAGAAGAGATAAAGAAGGTAGGGTTATGAAGGAAAAACGCTAAGGCGCCCGTGTGCTGTGCGATGTCAGAGCACGTTAAAGATCCCCAGGTGGTCGAAATTATTCCGGAGCCCTCCACTACGGCACCTCTTCTTCCTTTCTTCTTTCACTCCCTTCTTTATACCTTCCCTTACGGCGCGGTTCAGGTGTCCAACGATATATGAGACAGATACTGCACCATTTCCTTTCCCCCCAAAACCAATTATTATTATTAATATTATTATTATTATTATTATTATTATTATTATTATTATTATTATTATTAAGAAGGTAGGGAAAGAAGAAGAAAACTGAAAATTGAAATTTGGATTTTGAGGAAAGGCGCGGCACTGCGTAGCGGCGGAACACCTGTGGGTTGGTGCTACTAGTGGCGCATGCGCAGCAATGACTAGGCAGCGACAGAGAGAAATACCGCTGCGAGGCGCTCGTTGTGACGTTTTGTGCCTCCTCGGAGCACCGCCACGGCGAAATCGCAAGTACATGGCCAGTATAGCTTTCCCTTTAATATACTGCGGTGTTTGTTAGGACTATAGTTTATTGAGGCCTATTTATACGACGGAGGAACTCGCGATTCCTGGTGCGCATGGAGCATCACGTGAGACGCTCTCTTCAGTACCGTCTCGTCCGCCGACGGGACATGATTTGCAAGTCAAGAAGGAGCCTGCTGTTTTTCCATGTGGCTCAGTGGTTAGAGCGCTCGGCTACTGATCCGGAGCTCCCGGCTTCGAACCCGAGCGCGGCGGCTGCGTTTTTATGCAGGCAAAACCCTAAGGCGCCTGTGTGCTATGCGATGTCAGTGGACTTTAAAGATCCCAAGGTGGTCGAAATTATTCCGGAGCACTCCACTGCGGCACCCCTTTCTTCCTTTCTTCTTTTACTCCCTCCTTTATCCATCCCTTACGGCGAAGTTCAGGTGACCAACGATATATGAGACAGATACTGCTTCATTTCCTTTCCTCCTACACCAATTATTTATTGTATTATTATGTTTTTCTCTCGCAGTTTCGGGTGGCAAGCTGCTGCGTTTTGAGAAGTACAACTCTTGCGTTTCGAGAAGTACAACTCAGAAGCAGCACCCAGCGTGCTGCCCTTAATTAATATTTCAAATATCGGTATTTTTTTGCGAGATGATGGCGCTTTTGTGTGAACAAATTGGTGGGGTTGGCCTGGTGCCGCCGCCTGCCCAATTCCCTTATGCTGGTAGAGTTTTGGGATATCTCATTGGCTCTCAGGGGGTAGGGGGATGGGTTGAGCAGCGTCAGACGGGGCGATGAGGACCGTTATTTCAAGATTTTTCTAGTCCAATCACTCCGCTGTGTCCGCTGTCCGGCGCGTGCATGCGAGCTGCTGCCCTCCGCGGACGCGGTGGAGATGATGACGTCGGGTCACGTGGTGGTCCTTCCTCTTCGGAAGCGGCGATTTCGTCCGCCGTTTGGCTGGGCTGTAAGAGCTTCTGCGAGCGCGAAATTCGAATCTTTCATTTCACGGACTTTCATTTCAAGCTCCTTGAAAATTGTGTATTGCATATCTTGATTATCTAGTGAAGACCTCAAACCGCTGTTATTGAAACAGTTGCTGGCAGGTGGATTGCGTCACACCGATGAGATATCTGGTAGAGGGGTCTTTCGGAGGTTATTCATGCGTGTCCCTTGCGCTGCTACTCCATGCTGTTCTATTTATGGTTTAGCAGGAAGACCAAAACCCGTGCTTTCGCACAGTGTCCGAAGCATGTAATTGGGCCATGAGTGACAGTGGAATATGACATTCAAAAGCATGCAATCAAAATTTGTAGCGAGAAGCCACCTTTTAGAATATTCAGGCGATTTATGGTGCCAAACTTTAATGTTGTATTGCGTTATTGTTAATACCCACACTAAGCATTAAATATTCTCTGCCAAGCTCAGTATCGTTTGCCTATCGTAAGGATTATCTTAAATTTTTTTAATTGTTTTTCGGAAATAGCGGTTTTTAATAAGGGCAAGAAAAGGGCATGCTACACCCAAATTTTTTTTTCTCACTCATAACGAATTTTAAGGTATGCCATATCCGACGATATTTTGAAAATTTACACATTTTAAATTAAATAAGAAATTTTAAGAGAAACAAGGTGTTGAATGGGCAATACTCCTTGTTTTTATGCGTTAACAACGCTGATATAATCTAATAAATGAAGCATAAAGAAGTCTGCTTTCATTACGCAGTACGGGTGTTATTTTAAAGCTCAGCAACTAGCATATTATCAAGAGTTGATTATAATAGATTTTGTTCGCGCAAGCTTGTGAGGGTTGCGCTATATTACCGAGCAGCAATGACATAGGATTCAGGGCAATACATAGCCAACGTTTCTTCTGGAAGTACAGTTTTGACGCAAATGCCACATTCGTTACCGCATCTGTCACTATTCTAATGATTTCCGCACATTTGGTTCAAAATGCTGCCAGAAATTTTAAAGGTTTTGTAAGAAATAACGATCAAAGAAGGCGAAGGTGTGCGCAACACTTGGTAACGTTATGGTCTAACCGGGATCTTCTGGAGATTTAAAATTACCTGGCACAGAGATTATGGCAACCGCTCTTTTACACTTGCTAAAATATCATTTTTCATGTTTTGTAGTCACTGCTTTGGTGCCATGGGCTATGCAATTGAAAGCATAAAATTGGAGGAAAGAATCGGCCAGAGTAGCTGTACAGGTTACGTGAGTACGCTGTTTTCGTCACGCATGAGAAATGCTGAAAATAAAGTTCATGCTCATGTATGTCAGTTCTAAGAACCAATTCACTTATCTGCCATCTCAACAGAGGTGCGACACTGCTCCATGCCCACCACACTGCACTTGTCCCAATCCCATTCAAGGGTATATTACAAGGTGGACCTGCTACTGAAAGCAACGAGTCTACAACCGCTGCCTGGATTTGCTCTTGAAGAAGCTGGCGGGCACATTGATTGGAAAATAAAAGTAATTCAACGCAAACTTTCCACAGAGTAAAAAAGAATAATCAGCCCTGTTCATCACGATTTTTCTTCTACGTAAACTGAAGAGCAGACTTGCAAACTTCCACGACCATGCTATTTGCACATGCTCGCCTTGCATCTTTCCGCTTCAAACAGAGCCGGAACAAATAAGGCTGTGCAGCCACGTCGTCATACGTAGCTTTGTATGCAATGCATTACTAACCATCTGACAAAACTTGCTGATCGATTGATTTATTTATTTTTACACGTCAAACCTACGCAGCGGAGAATGATGTAGATCTTACATGAAACTTCGAAATGCTACCCCCGCCTCCGGGATAGCTCCCGACCTGAGGCTACACGCCATGAGCGCTGCCAGTAAGGGCGCCACTGGAATCCCTCTCGTGGCCAATTCTGAAAACAGCGGCGGGGTGCGCTGCCTGGGCTTCCCCGCGTTGGCACGCGCTTGTCGTTCTCGTTGCCGGCTTGTCGCGGCCGCAGTGGTTCTAGTGGCTGAGGTTTTGTAAACGTGCTTTACAGTGAAGGGTATTTCTATGGCTGCACAAACAGAGGTAGAGAGGGACTGGCGCTGAACGAGAGTGGTCGCCTCTTCGACGCAGAATGGCGAGCCCAATGCGTGTGTGCGCCTTGTGCAACCATGCGGCACGTATTGAGTGTCGTGCCTGTAAATTACCACAGCAGTGCAGAAACCTCACCTTTCGGTGCATTTACGGAAGAGTTTTGAAAAACGAATCGATGCTTGATCGAATCATATTCTGTGGCATTACCATAACCCGGTCAATTATAGACGCCTGAGCAGACTGAAAAAAATGGAGGGGGTAAGAGGATAATGATCGCCTTCTATGCTACATTTCTAGATCCGCCATCGATGTGCTCTTTTTAAAAGCACTGCTGTAAGACACTGATTCTAAGCATATGAAAGAGCACTTAGCGAAGCAACCATAGCGTTTTTTTATTTTATTGCCGCAGTAACAATAAGGCATAATTTTTAAAAAACATCAAAATCAGACGCAACTTTTAAAAAATCTAGCTCTCGATATTTCAATAGAGGTAATATTGTCGGTGTAATTGTATGCTGTAGCTTTTGTCACTCGGGGCTCCTAGGTGGAAAACCAAAACAAAACGATAGTAATTGAGAAAATGCGACAAAAACCAAAATTTAACGCAATTAAGAAAATGGTTGCTTGAGATCTCGCTCGCTTTCGTCTTACATTTAGTTACTTACATTATTTCTGAACTGGCTAGCAAACAAGCCTGCAAAAATTTCTCACCTTTGTAGCTCGGAAACTTTGGCGATTCACCAGCTGTATTGCCATATTCAACATTACGGGTGATAAAATGGAGCCCTGCGGCATGCCCATTTGAACAGGACGATACGCGGAGAGAGGGCCTGAAACGTGAGCATGCACTGTGCGCCGGCTCAAAAAGCCCTGGCCATAGAACAACAGGCGCCCGCTCATCCGTGGCTACTGAGGCCAAAGCCGTGGTATCAAATGCTGACCGCGCGCGATATCATTTGGTCGGAAGCGGAATGCAAAAGCATTCCTTTGGTGTGAATTGTCAGTGCACGTTAAAGAACATTGGATGATCCAACTTAATCCGGATCTCTCCTCAACGCTATCCTTCACAGTCCGTGTGCGCTTTCGGAATGTTACTCCTCATATCTATATAGACCACTTTTCCTTCAATAAAAAAATCATTGAACAATTAACACAGAAGAAAAAAAACGAAGAAAACGAGATCACTATAAATTGGAAGTATTATTAGTCTTCTGCAACCAAAAGTATTGTAAGCAAATAGGTACACTATGAAGTTTCATGCTTCAGTAGACTTTCCTTCTTGAGCTTCGGAGCAGCGTCAGGTACCATTCTCACGCTAATGCATAGGTGTCGTAGTGAAGCCTATGTTAGTAAAATCTCAAGGAAATCCACATGTTGTGAAGATAATGTAGCCATTAATTAGAGCGCACAGGAAGGAGCCAGGAGCACAAGATGCCATGGCACAGTAAATGACAGAGGTAAATAGGCAGAATAAAACGCATACATCCCATGTCACCTATAGCAACCAATGAAGCTTGCTATACCAGTCAACTGTAGCACGGTTTCGAGTTCGGAACAGTGCTTAACAGCGTAACGCAGTTCATAAGTAAAATAAAACCGGGGCAAGGGTAGGCTCAAATTGACCACACCCTCAGGACTGTTGCTTTTTTGGGGATATTTAGCCAGCTGCCATGATGGCTCAGTGGTTAAGGCGCTCGGCTGCTGGCCCGAAAGACGCGTGTTCGATCCCGGTCGTGGTGGTCGATTTTCGATGGAGGCGAAATTCTAGAGGCCCGTGTACTGTGCGGTGTCAGTGCACATTAAAGAACCCCAGTGGTAGAAATTTCCGGAGCCCTTCACTACGGCGTCCCTCATAGCCTGAGTCGCTTTGAAACCACACAAACCGAACCGATATTTAGCCATGGGCCGTTTGGGAGTCGCGCCATAAACAAGAAAGCGCGCCTGAATTGAGCAGGAAGGAAAATCGTGATTTCCACAGCTAAACCTGCCTCTGTGATTAATAGCATGCTTGTCTGATTATCACTGAAATCCGCAAAGCCTGCGTATGGCGGCACATCCATGTGTGTAGAGTTTCTGAGAGAGACGCGTAAGCAAATGGTCAGCGAATAGGAGCGAAAAGCCCGCGGCAAGCAGCAAGCCAGCAGGAGCAGCCCCGTCGCTGCTTCACAAGAGCGACCACAGGCGGCGCAGCCAGCGCTGGGCTCATGGCGTATATCCACTATGCAGAAGAGGCTCCGTCGACGCATTCCTTTTTTCATTTTGCATCAAATAAATGATGGTGTGCATGTCCAGAAATTGAGTCTATGATATGCTGAACTAGAGAAATATACCTACCAAACCACGTCGTTGTTCTTTGATGCTATGTACTAGCCACATCCGCATTTCTCGCAATGTCTCGATTTGAAACAGCGCAATGTCTCGATTTAAACAGTGTATTCTTTAAATAACACTCCAGTGGACTTGGTAACCACGTATAAATGCCTCGGTCTTCACGTTCCTTCAGACCTAACATGGAACCACCACATTAACCTTATTCTTGCATCTGCTGATCGGTCATTAGGCCTCTTAAAACATAACTTAATGCATGCTCCCTAGCACCTCCGAATACGTGCTTACACCACTCTTATTCGACCTAAATTGAATATGCTTCGGCAATTTGAGACCCTCATCAAGCATATTTAATAAATAACATCGAATCATTGCAGAATGGCGCAGCTCGTTTCATCTACTCTGATAATTCACGTCATACCAGCATCACAGCCTTGAAGAAACGCGCTGACCTGCAAGATCTATATCTCCGTCGTAAAGTTGCACGCTTATCACTTTTTCATAAACTGTATCATCACTCAACGCTTCATGATGACTTTTTTTCTTTACCTTCCACCATTTTTGACCGCCGCGACCACCCGTTTAAAGTTAAGCGCGTGTCATGCCGTACATCTATGCACATTCATTCATTCCACGCATAATAACCAACTGGAACGCTCTCCCTTCAAATGTTGCTACCACCACTGATACGGAGAAATTTTATAAATATCTGCCACTACTTCTGCGTAAAATTTTGTAGTACATTGTTAACTTACCAGTGCATTAGGTTTTGTCTTTTATTTCTGTTATTGATGATTTTAGTTTTTTTATTTTCATGCCGTTGTGGATAGACATTGTATAACTTGTATTGACTTTACTCTGTTAAAGTTTGTTTCTTGCCATCTATGCTCCAATATTTAATTATGTCAGTTTTGTATTCATATTCTAAGGATGCATATGCTTTTATCTGTTTTTTGTTTGTAGTTTCTTGAATTTTTGACTGATTTATTTCTTTTGATTTCTTGCAGACCGCTCCTCTCCTATGTAATACCCTCAAATTGAGGGCATTTATGAGTATTTTGTATAAATAAATAAAAAATAAATTATTTAATTATCTGGGATGTGTGCGTACTCCGTTATGTATTGCTATGCAAGTAGATTCTGTCATGCGTGGGTCAGGACGGCTAATCAGCAATATTGGGATCGTTTGTGTCTGTTGTACGTATTTGCTTTTAAATACCCGGCTTCGAACCTGATCGCGACGGCCGCATTTCGATGGAGGCGAAACGCAAAAAGCACCCGTGTGCTGTGCGATGTCAGTGCACGTTAGAGATCCCCAGGAGGTCGAAATGTTGTTGTTGCTCAAATACGATGGCAAATACCCACAGTGGGGGATTGGTCAGGGTTTGGCCGAAATTATTCCGGAGCCCTCCACTATGGCACTTCTTTCTTCCTTTGTTTTTTCACTCCCTCCTTTATCCCTTCCATTACGGCGCGGTTCAGGTGTCCGCCGATATATGAGACATTTACTGCGCCATTTCTTTTCCTGAAAACCTATATTGATTTTTTAATTTCATAGATTAGGGGACACTTAACCTTCAGTTTCACGCGATATGTGGCAAGAGGTGACAGTGGAATGGTGAGTGAGCAGGACATTTCAGATGCAAAGTTTTAATGCCAGCTAGGTTCGGTATTTAGCCGCCGCGTTGCCTCAGCGGTTATAGCGCTCGGCTGCTGACCCGAAAGACGCGGGTTCGACCCAGTGCCTGACGGCCGCATTGCGATGGAAGCGAAACACTACAGGCCGGTGTGCTGTGCAGTGTCACATGTTGTACGTTAAAGAACCTCAGGTGATCAAAATTGCTCGAGCCCTCCACTATACTGCGACCCTCTTAGCCTGGGCCGCTTTTGGACCTTCAATACCAGAGAACTGAACCAAGGTTCAGTATCGTCATGCCGTTTCACTCAGTGCTTTTTCATGTTTTTTTCCTTTCCTTCATTTCTCCGGTCATTATGTGTTCGGCGTCGTAAACTCTTAAGTCGTGATCCTTTCGCCGCTGAGCACTTCTCTGCGCATCTGCGCAACTCTACGTCTAAACTTAACAGTCGTTGTTCTGGCGTTTGTCTACAAGCGAAAAGATGCAATGAGCTGCGGTTCTTTATGCGTGATCAGTGATATCTATTTTCCGTCCCCTTAAACGTCCACTTAAAGGGGCCTCGAAACACATTTCCAGTGCATTGTTTTGCCTGTTGGTTGCATAGAATGAGTTATAGTGATGATATTAGCATCGGTCGTGCTGCGTATACTGCGGTTTTTAATATTTTAACTAGATCGCAAAACCAAATTCGTGGCGCTGACGGTGTCACCATACAGTGGCGGTTTATAGCACAGGATATGACAACACTTAGTGGGAGCTTGATGATTGGACAAAGAGTGAGTATACTGCACATTGTGTTTATAACTAGAGATACGTCTTCTCAAGTTTTGTTTTATATTACATTAAGAAAACCAACATTTTGCCCTAGATAAATGCACTGTAAAGCAATTAAAACAAAAATACACCACCAGAGGCAGTGGCTACTTTCCACGTCGAAGGATTTTGCGCCTCTCTGTAAACATCCTACGACCTAGCACTCATCACTTAAGGCTCCTCTCTATGTATCTGAGAGAGACTTTGCGGAATCAATCCGATCGAGCCATTTCACTCTATAAGCGTTCGTTTCGGTCCCAAGGAAGGATGCCTTCGTTTCACATGTAGCAGGCATGCGCATCGTAAGTTTGTGGAGAATCACCGGGCGGCGGCGCCAGATGGCGCCACGTTCCCGTCAACAGCGCGCGGTCCTTGCTCGCCGTGGCCAACCAGCGCGCTAGAAGCGACGGGCGATGGTTGGCGGTAAGCAGTGGAGGTACGCGCTATGCCAAATGTGTCTGATATCTTGCGCAGGCTGTCACACAGTCGCAGTCTCTCGCTCTCGAGTTCGGATCCATAAGCAAGGGAACGTCACTGATCAGTGTTCCCTTCTGCGCCGTCGACATGACGATGAAGCATCGCTGGGTCAGCTGGGCGTTCACATTGTTGTTGTAACCATGCAAACGGCGCTGCCAGCCTTGGCATGAACGAGTTACAGAGAACAGGCAACCATGTTGTGCGAACTTCCGCCACATGCTCGGATAGGCTGTTTTGATTGGTCGCACTAAGTGTCGTCATTGGGAGAGTGAAATGGGAATGGGAAGCTGCGCGAAAATCGAGCTTAGGGCAGCATTTTGTTTGCTTGTATTTTGAAATTTCTTATTGAATAACTCCCTTTCCTATGCGTTTATTCTCGTAATTCTTTCAGAGTCAGCATCTGTGTGACAAAGAATCGATCTGAAGTGTAACCGGCATCCGTTCAAGCGGTGTTCCGCAGCCCCTCTAAGGGAAAGTATTGCTCATGTACCTGATAGAAAATATTTTATGAGTGTTTTGGGTAAAGCTGCACAAAGAAACACTTGCACCTTCCTGTGGAAGTCAACAGTTATGCCCACTGCCAGCCACTTTATATGAGAGCAATAGAAGCGTAACTAACCAGCAGGTATGTCAAATAACCGGGAAAAAATACAGTAAGTAGGCTAGTGGGAGCACTGTCCTGTGATGTTCTAGACACTCTTTGCATAGCAATATGTCCCCAGTGCTTCGCTATAACATTTACATATGGACCGGCGCCGTCCTCAGTTGCGTCGCATGCAAAAATGACAAACCACGTAAGGTGAAGACGCGCAGTTTATTTCACTTCGCAGTTTATATGTATACAGAAAAATCTTGTGGACTGGTCTGCTGTATTCATTGTTTCGCCAGCGGATGGTTGCATCCCTTTCCAGGCAATTCACCATAGCGCGCATGTTCCGTTAGAAGTTACATTGGTCGGAGAACCTTCCGAACAGTTGAATGCAGCAGCAAAACCGCCCGAATTCTTCATTGGCACATTGACTCTAAGAAAAAAAAACACAGAGAAACATAAGATTTGAAGCGAGGAATCTGCGTTTGGATATTGCTTGTACATTTCGAATAACATGAAGAACATTTCTATTCCTTTGTTTCATATGGGCTATGGGCATTGCTGCCGCTTCTCGTGGGCGAAGATTTTTGTGGGTGCCGATGGGTGAAGAACAGTGGGGCCTTTTGGAGGTTAGAGGTGTGGGGTTAACGGAGCCTCCTCAGTGTGTTGAGGACAGATAGTGGAAGTGGGCAAAGGCTTGTGGGTGGAAAATAGATTTTTCTCAGTACAGCCAGATTATTGGCCAAAAGGGTGCTCCTAAACGCTCCGTCTGCTTAGGCTGAGCCTTCACAGATAGGCACAGAAATAAACAAACTAGGAGATCACTGCCTTTTTGCCAAGAGAGGTCTATATTCATAACGCAACAATACAAAGAGCAGCATCAAGATGAGTGACTACGAATCCTTGAACTGTACAGCCAAAACAGGCTTCTTCAGCATGAGCTGATATCTGGCTAAGGATTATGACAACCTAAATAAACTATAAAGTGCAACTTATAATAATAATAATAATAATAATAATAATAATGAAAAGGGCGCAGTATCTGCCTCATATATCGTTGGACACCTGAGCCGCGCCGTAAGGGAAGATGTAAAGGAGGGAGTGAAAGAAGATAGGAAGAAACAGGTGCCGTAGTGGAGGGTTCCGGAATAATTTCGACCACCTGGGGATATTCTACGTGCATTGACATCGCACAGCACACGGGCGGCTTAGCGTTTTGCCTCCATAAAAACGCGGCCGCCGCGGTCGAAGTTCAAACCCGGGAACTCCGGATCAGTAGCCGAGCGCCCTATCCACTGAGCCACTGCGGCGGGTATATAGTGCAACTTGAAAATCCGACATTTTTATTGCCTACTGATAATGCATGGCGTGATAACGCCATAATAAGGAAGTAATTACTGATTGGCATAAACGCAAACGCAGCCATGCGGATACAGATGAAAGCTATACAGCTTCTACAAAACTGTGTAGTCAAAGGAAAATTCGTCCTGGAGGCCAATGACAAATTGCTCCATTATTACAAACAAACTCCAGCTCGGAGGATTGCCCAAAACATTCGACCAACACTGATCGCACTCCGGGTTCCTGATCAGTCCCCCCTCGCAATACCACAAGCTATCCGTCCCGGTTAGATAAATTGGCAATGCGAGTGCTCCATTGTAACGGTGATCCCGGGTTCGTACCCTGCAATGCAGCGATTTTTTAGACTACGAAGATTCTGTGGAAGCTCTAGCTTTCCTTTGTAGGCGTACTTTAGGTTGGTCTGATTACAATTAGAAATTATTCCCTTGTTACAAAGTGTACTCCATCTTTAGTATTTCCCTAAGCATTTAACCATTTTTACATCGTCGTTGTGTGCCGATCACTGAATATTTTCCAATACTAGCACTTCACTAAAATCAGAGTGGCAGGTGAAAGTCTGTTCTCACATATACCTAAGACGGTGAAAGCGGCCACAGTCTCTGGGGACTTGTTTTTGTGTAAAACCTTAAAAACTATGCAATAAATAGCATGTAATAGTACTAGGAAGTAATTCATTCTATGTCGCAATAAACCCTTTGCAGACGACAGCACTCTTTGCAAATCAGTAAACACCCAATAAGCCCATCAGTAGTTGAAGGGGTTCACTTGAACATAACGTATTTTGTAACACATGGCGGTGGATGCCAATGATTAATTACTGCGTTATTACAAATCTGCCCCTTCTTGGTGGATTTCCCGCACATTTGAGCAACACTGATCTCAGTTCGAGTTATTGATCAATTGGCTCTCGCCTTGCCATATGCTAGCTGTTCAGGTTAGCGCGGGGCCCAAGGCGGCCCATGGCTCCGGCGCAACAGGCTGTGCAGTAGGAGCGCACGTCACCCGGAGGCTTTCGGGTGCATCCGTGTGCAACATCAGCTCGTTATGTCCTGTAAGACCATCGCCGCCAGCGCGGTGAGCGTGCGTTGGCCAGCGGCTAGATAGAGGCCGTGCCAGCAGCGCAAGGGAGAGTTTGGCGCGGGAGCGCTGCCTGCGTACTTCGTGGTTCCGGCAGCGCGGACCAGTTGCTGGCGAAACGTTTACGGTTCGCGTTGGGAGGGAGCAGCGTCCTTCCCGGCTCCTTCACCGTGGTCCACCGGCAGCGGGACAGCAGCACCTGGAGTGAGGGGCTGCCATCGATCGATCGATCGACTGATTGATTTATTGATTGATTGGGAGCTTCATTTACCCCAAAAGGGAAGGGGCAGGGGGGAGGGGGACAGGTCAAACGGCGACCGAGTCATATGTACAGCGTGGAGGTTCGACTGCCGTAGTGTAGTTTGTTGGAGCGTCTTGTTTCTTCCGAGTGTAGCTTATAGAATCATCCCTCCGTTGCGGAGCTGGGACGCCCATGGGTTTATAAGCTACTATAAACGCTGTCCCTTCGGTTGCACCTCAGTGCGAAGGAATTTGTTTTCTTGTTTATTTGTGTGTTGTTCCTTTAGCGCGCAGTAGACGGTGTAGTCTGTGCATGTGGTGGGTCACTCGTCGGGCGATACAGTGGTGCGGGAACCCCCCTGAAGCGGAAGGTTCCTTGACATTGTAGTTGCATTGCTGCGGTTCGGTGGGTGCCAGTGAGTAATTACTCCACTAATACAAATATATTTCATCACTGGGGGAATTCTCCTGAACATTGGACCAACACTGATCCGACTTCGAGTTTCTGATCAGTTCCCTCACTCCCTCCCTACCGAACGCTAGCCGTCCCGGTTAGCGCAGCTGGTAGAGCGACTGCTCTGGTGAAGCGGTGGTCCCGTGTTTGAACTCCGAACCAGGACGAATTTTTCTTTAACTATGATGTTTGTGGAAGCTCTATAGCTTTCCCTTTTAGCAGTGTGGCTGCGCTTCGGCGGGTGCCAATGTGTAATTAATCCCTCATTACAAACCTACTCCACATTGGGGGGTTCCCTCAAAACATTTAACCATTCTTACGTCGTCCTCGCGCACCGATCATTGAATATTTTTGTTCTTAACACTTCACTAAAATTAGAGCGCCGGAGGAAGTTCGTGCTCAAATGCACTCAAGTTTGCGAAAGCAGCCACTGTCTGTTTGAATTTGCGTTTGTGCAAAAGCTGATAAACTTTGCAATAATAGGATTTAACAAAAAACAAAGAAGTTATTTTTGATAGGTTGCATTAAACTCAACTCTTTGCAGACGGCAGCACTTCTTACAAAACAAGGAACAGCTACGAGGAGCATCTGGAGTTAAACGGCTAACTTAAATATAAACAAACCTTGTGACACATTGCCAGTCACAACAAATACTCCAATATGTGTTTCTGTACCTATAAGAAAATAAAAACACTTCTCATGCTTTTCTTACAGCTTAAATGGCTTACCATTAACGAAGGCTAACCGCAATAAGGCCTGACTTGGGACGCCCTCATTGCTAACATCCCATCTACGGCGTTACGACAAACTTCTTCGTCACGAGACGCTTAAGGTACACAGCAGTATCTACTGAACATCTAGAGTGCCCGACCTTCTTAAGGCCAGTTTTAGAATAAGCGAACAAAGACTGGTTCCTCAGCTAACTAACATCGCAAAATCAGTCTAACTGAACTCCTTACAAAGCAATTCGCAACCACAAGCGCACCAATTCTCTGGCTTTGCTAGCAGCTTCATGTGTCAATGCTAAGATAGCGTGAAGAGAAAAAAAACGGCCGTGGCTTAGCTTGGTTAAGCCTGGTGATTGCGAAGCAATAGTGTGTTATTCTCGGATCAGCTGGTGTGACGTCACTATGACCGTAGCGCCCCTGGTGAGAGGAGCGGGAGTTAGGCCGCCGTTGGTGGCTACCGCCTCGCCTCGCGACGGCGTGAGATGGGGCCCCGTTTTTACACAGCTGGTGTGACGTCACACCAACCGTAGCGCCCCTGGTGAAAGGAGCGGGAGTTAGGCTACCGTTGGTGGCTACCGCCTCGCCTTGCGACGGCGTGAGATGGGGCCCCGTTTTTACACAGCTGGTGTGACGTCACTCTAGGTCACGTGGTGTGACGTCACGCAGCGAGGTCACGCTAAAGGTCAATGGTGCCTACCACCGCCCCGCCACGGAACGGGCTGAAGTGCGACCTAAAGTAGTATTGCTTCGCAATAAAACAAGCACGCCAAGAAACACTGCAAAATAAATCAGCGAATGTAGGTAGCCTACTCATAATCGCAAACATTACGCACACACACTGGTGCCCACTGACAGAGTGTGTGTGGCTATGACACGTTCAAGCGTTCCTGTCTCTTCATTGTTTGGCGAATGTAATGGTATTGGGTCATAACATAGCCAGCACTGAATCCTTATCTTGCTTCGCCTAACAAAGCGAGGGCCTGATGCACGCACAGTAGCGACGCAATAGCTGAGTCTGCTATATCCTGAAAAGGGAACTCAATTTCTACGTCTTCGTGAGTATGTAAAGCTGACTGTATTGCAAGTTGGGCCTGCCATCGTCGAGATTGCGTTTATCTTTTTTTTATCGAGGGCTATTTTCCTGTACGTTTTGGGCATATGCCCTTCCGTCCCTCAAGCATATGTAGATATCTGCTTTCTGCTTGAAGCGTACGAATTTTCCATGACAAATTGTTGCAGTAAGACCGCCAGTATTTTATATAAAGAAATGTTGTCTTAATACTAGAAAAGCTCGATTGCTGAAGGCATGAAAAGAATGGTAGTCTTAAACAAGAACGTGCAATTTTTTGTCGAACCAGTGGAGCGCAACGACATTTGCTCGCAAAACATGCGTTGCTTTCATCATCTAAAGGCGGCAAAGTTGCGAATATACCTGAGCCGAGGCGGGCTTACTGTACCGTAGGCCCTAAGCCGTCCGAGATGCCAATTATGACAAGCATTTGCATGATTCCTGCAGTGAGAAAATAAATATATCTGTCACATCAATCTCATTTATGATTGCAGGAGAAGTTTTCGTGAGACCATGTCTGCTCCTATTATTTGCTGGAAGTACTAACCATTGCTCTGGCAAGAAAGAAAAGCGCATAGCCCGAGAACTCCTCTAGGCCTTGTAGGCGAGTGTCGATGCCATCGCAGTCGTCGTCCAGTAGCTTGACGTAAGCCTGCAAATATATCTTCATCAAGACGAGTTTTCTTTTGTTTTTAGCACAGAACTCAGCTTAGACAAACTATTTAGGATTTTAAAATGCCAGCCTGGGGCTCAAGCGATTAGTATGAGCAGGAATGAAAAACATACAATCGGGGGGCTTGGCGTGGTACCACCTAAATTTATCTTATCGCGAAGAACTTACAACTCTCGCCTTACAGCCTTGCATGCAAATAAGGTAATTATCTGAGGTGGATGTAGTGTTCTCTGTTTGAAATATTTGCGATTCGGCATTCATTATATCTCGGGTTGTGCTTAGGGATGCCTACTTTAAATGTGCCAGCATATTAGGAGTATTTCTGATCGTACTTACATTGAATGCTGATTGTAGCCCGAAGTTATCGGCGATGTTTTCATCAAGTGTCCTAGTGCCGTTGTATGTATAGCTACCATACTGAAATGATAAATTTGGGGTAAGAAATTTTCCAGGAGCAACAGACAGATATCAAATCACCACAAGTGCAATAGAAATCAGGTAATAAATACATTTTGATCCATTGATAAAAAAGACACAACTAAGAAAGCTGTTAAGCCAGTGTAGCGACCGAAATACGGAACAACGTCTATCTGAACACAGTCTCAAAACGATCTCAAAGGTCGACAGAATTTGTTGATCCCTGACCTTATTCAGGGTCTGGTAAGGGCCGACACTAACGAGGCCTTGAAAATGTTTTGAGGTTGTCTTTTTGACTTACACTGTCGCACAGTTGGGCCCCATAAATTGCATTTGTGTGTTGAATTAATTTCAACATTAAACATCTATGGTGTCTACTTTAGTTCAAATTTCACTTTGTTTTTAGTGTGCATCGGTACAGTGTCGTCTTATGAGTGCCTTTTCTTTCACATGTTATTCGCATTCGATGTCTTTTTCTCCTTTCCCTGCAAGTAGGAGATCACTAAGGGATATTTATATATTCTAAAAAATTTGATTCAATTTTCTACACACCAAAAAGCGACAGAACTGTCATTTGTTATTACGATATTTAGTTCCCATAAGTAGGATTGCTAGGTACGATACTTCATGCTACGTAAACTAGTGGTTTATAACATGTTGGGACGCACGTTCAGATCAGCCATTGATTCACTCAAGTTCATAGGACGTTGTGGACACAGCTCTGTCGCACATAGGACAAGTGCACCTTAAATTATTTAAACTTTTGAGTGAAAGCTCTCTATAATATAGGTTTACTTTAATATATTGCGATTTCTTCGTCCAAGTTACTAGGCTTCGATGCATTCGCTGGTGGTCTCGGTAGCGATTATAGCGCGGCATTTTATTAGGAGCATATAAATTATCCGCAGCAAACAATGCAGCGCACCTGACCGACATATAACCTGGTTAGAATTGTGTTTCGGCTGTTTGATGAAAGCTACCACGATTATAGAGGTGGTGAAGTTCGTCCGCCCTCATAGTGTGGAGTATACGGGACCACAAACACTTTACTGGGGCACACTAGAATGTGGCTGAGGCTCGGGTGGAGTGCTGAGGGGGGAAAATGCGGTGAAATTCGACATTCGGAGGCTTGTGTAAGGCATGAATATTAGATATCGCAGGACATGATCGAGCAGACGTGCGCAGATACAATATCAACCGTGTTATTGAGATTTATGCTCCGTTCCTTGCGGACGCAATGTCAGATATTGAAACATCGAGAAGCATAATGGCTTACCACAAATCTTAATCATTATATGCACCAGTAGATAGGACTGCAGCAATAAAGGCGCCATTAGTGAGTGCTGTTTTGACTGCCTGTAGCGCGAGGGCTCAGAATAAAAATGTGGTGCATAAACTCGACATATTCTATTATCTCACTTGTTGCCGTCTTGCGTGCCGTGATATACTGAACATTTGCGCTTCCAGCATCACATATGTGGCAAAACCAAACATTCTTTTTTAAATTTGGAGATGTATGCGTGACAAGAGACTGAACACCCCTTATGGTAATCTAGCAGGAAGCATAATGAATATAATCCGTAAGACTTTTTATTATGTTCGGACGGGAAGTAATAAAGAGCAATACGCGCACGATGAGGCTACACCTGGCTTGTGGTAATTGTTGTTTGTGTATGACAGCCTGTTATTTCCACTTCGATACAAAGAATACCTTCACAGTGTTTGAAGACTTCTAAGCACTAGAAGGAAGAAGGGGAGCTAGAGGCTCCACGATCGCAATTTGATGGCGATGCTCATGAGTGTGTGAAATGAAGTTGCTTCAAGTTTTCTTTTGGCTCGTGTCACCCTTGCAACGGCTTGCATGCTCGTTACGTAGCATAGATCTTAAAATCCGAATCTTGGTACTTGTAAAGAAACAAATATTCACAGTTTGGAGTAATAGCTCAGACGTCCGCTCTCCTGTTCATACAACGTCGGTAAGAAAAAAATACTGAACCCTAAATTACAGATATGTTCTCCTGAACTTCAGTATTACGAAAGAGTTATATATTAACGCCTGTAGTTATAACCTTGTAAAACGCGGTTTAAGTACCAGGCAGAGGTGTTTTGCTAAGATGTGGTAGTCAATTGATGGATATCAACAAAAGCTTTTTCCTGAGAAGTGGTCACAATATCTTTCATTTTCCTAATGACTCTTAACTGCGAAAAGAGCTTCGATCAATTAACTAGGTTTACTTACCCTTCCAGACAAAATATAGGGATACTTTTCATACTGATTTATAAAGCATTCAGTTCTGTTGTCCAATTGCGACCAAGTAAGGTTGTCAGCACCACTCAGATGATTGCCTTAAAAAGAATTAAATGTATGTACATATTCTTGACACCGGTCATAGAAGGAACTTCCAGAATTATAGATTTGGTCACGAAATGTCCCTTCTACGTTTGCCCTGTATATCGTACCAAAAATCTTCATGCATCATTACAGGTTGAAGTTTCATTTAAAATGTCGGACATGAACCAAATGCAGGTATTTACTAATGTTTATACATTACAAAAATACTACATGCATAATAGACCGCAAAGGAGAGTTCGATAAACAAAACTGGCAGTGAATCACGCATATAATATGAATTGATATACTTAGAAGTGAAACATTGAAGGTTCCTGCCTTTCCCGAAATAATCAATTTGGTGCGAATCATCTCTCTTTGTGAAATATGGCGAACTCTGAGCTTTGTTGTATAAAATAAAACCCTACGTCAATTCGTAAAGCTGCTAAACCAAAGGAGCAAACGTAAAAATCTAAGCTTCGACAGAACTCAAGCCGACAAGAACCTGCAAAGTGTCTTTGACCACTGGTCAGTCATTGCACCGCATGTTAAATAGCGATAGTGAATAAAAGAGAATACTAAAGCTATTACCAGCACTAGAGGACGATAATGCTATAAAAATAGTTTAACTAGCAATATTTTTTATTTTGTGGCATGCCTAAAAACTATTAAAATTTCATGAATGTTACTATCATTACTACGACTTCTTTAGTGACTAAGAGCAGAGACATGCCAACGAAATTCTGCAGGCGATATGAATACCTTATATAAATCGTAACAATTACATTCAGTTGTAACCCTTTTTTATCTTAGATTTCGGGTAGGATGTGTATTCATCCTCCGTCTGAAGCTTCAAATTTTAAACTTTGGTGGTAAGAAAAATGGATAATCTGCAGAATCAAAGTCGTACTCCGAGTGTTTTACATACTATATAACAACGTTACATTTCATGCAAAGATATTGTTGAAAATTTCCTGTTGTAAAAAAATAAGCTCTATGGTTATTATAGAGTGTCTGATTCTCCCTTCCTGCTAAATGTTCTTCGGTATATGAGTTAAGGAGGGCGCAGGATAAGGATTACTGTACAATGTGTTTAAATGCTGACCTTGTGTGTCAAATGAATGTGATAATTCATGAGCAATAATTGCTCCAATCCCTCCATAGTTTAGGGAGCTGCAAGAAGAAAAAATTTCATGAAAGTTGTCGCACCTCGCAACGTAATAAAAAGAGATTAAACACCCTTAACTTCGCCGTGGTATTTTTCTACAACCAGAGATGATATGTTTGCAGCACATAGTAAGTCTTCGTTGAAAACACTTTCTCCATATTAGGGTTGACCGTTCTTAAGTTGCACATATTTCTTTGGGATAAAGTTTGTTGTTAATATCGATCGGAACAATACTGAGTGAAAAACAGCAAACTCACTCAAAAAGTTCGTTATCTAGAAATTTACAATACAGACTGAGCGTAGGGACTCCAGAAACATTACCGGAAAGAATTGCCGCTCTAGCTACAGGAACCAAGGTAAGGATTTAGGAAGATATAGGCCCCCACATAGGCCCCCCCTCAAAAAAATATGTTTCAGCACACCTCTGTTTAACACATGGCGAGAAAAGTAGCCAGGATTGATGAATAACGACCGAAACAACAGTTGGAAACAGTAACTTCGAAAACTGTTTAACGCAGAAGGGATATTATTAACGCTTGCACAACCTATTGTTTTATTCTATAATGGTTTGTGACCTATTTTTACTTGGGGATGAATTTATTCTCCCATTACTCATTGTTGTTCGGTGACGTAGCTCTGGTTTTCAAGCGTCTATTGGAAGAGAGCGAAGAAGTGGCAGATTAGCTAGCAGACCTGACCATTGACTGCGTCCCAGATGCAGACAAAACAGCATCGACTCGTCGCCTGACGTTGCACTTCTGGTGCCGGGATCTCGCGGTGTGCATGGGCGTCCTTTCACTACGCCACAAGTGCAGTTAGGGGGGAGGGGGGCAGGGCAATGATGATGAGTCTGCTACTCGCCTTGTCCCAGTTAGACACACAGCGATAGCAGCGTGATTGCTCTGCTTGTTTCTTGAACTCGTTATGGTTCGTCGCTTCTGGCACGTGGCCTTGGTACTTTCTGTAACCGCACCGGACGCGTAGTAATTTTCGAGCTCGCTTGAGGCGAGCAGATTTTTTCATCGAAGCGTGGTAAGAAGTAAAGAGAGTTCATTGAAACTAAGTTGTTTCTCTGTCCTAGAGTCACACCGCGCGCAGGAGACGAAATGAAAAGGCGCATGTAATGGCATAGACATTGCGCTTTTCCTTTGTCGTTATATGTACCTTTTCGTCTCCTGTCGTTCGAGCAGTTTAAATGATAGGCTTCGTGTTCAAAAATATCCATATCATTTGTCGAGTGTCACAACGCGAAGCATTGGTTTGTTTTGTTCACCGACAGCTCAGTGCAGCGGTATTGCCACAGACGAGTTTTTCATTTGTTGGTATTTGTTCTTCGCTAAAAGTGAGTGCCTTGCTAGCCTGCCCGTCTGTTTTATGACGAGGTACCCTTGCCGGGCGTCATCACCTCCTGTCTGTACGTTTTTGCCGCGAAACCAAACCCCTATTTAAAGCAATTTTTGTTCATTTGACTTTCTTCTCGTATGCGAGACCACCAACACATAAACAACAAATAAATGCTGTTTCCGTATAGAGAAAACAATTTTAGTTATGCTGCATAGTGGAAATATTTAGTTTAGTCCCCTTGGCGCTATTGAGCATCTACGAACTCGCCTTAACGGTCATTTATTCGCCTGTTTCCGTCAAACTGCGGCTGCCGATGGAGAGCGCTCATTTCTTAGCAGCTGAGGCCTACACCGGAGATAGCGAATGAAACTCTCAAATTAAAAAAAAGCTCAATAAAATGGTGAAACTCGTGACTGAGCATAACTATATGAAAGAAGCAAATTATCCATAGCAAGCAAGTCATACCGAATTAAATTTTATGCACCGTCCAAGCACCCTAGAAAAATCAAGCAGCGTTAGTGGCCGATATTATCATTATGCTTAGCTCAGCTGTGAGAATATATGACATTATGAGCGGAAAGGCTTTTGTGATCGTTTCTTCCCTGTGACAGATCCCACCGCCAGGTCCAAACATTTTGTATGCATTCGAACGGGACAATAGGTGGTGTGCAGGTGATATATTTACTTAAAAGGGTGATTGTTCGTACTAGTGGATAATTCACGTGAGGGTCCATAGCACAAAAAGCAGGGACAAAATAAAAGCTCCACTGAACGCTTTCTTGGCTCTAAGAGGGTTTATGAAGGTGCACTGAAGAGCAGGAGGGACCACAAGAAGGGTTATCGGGCTGATGAAGAGAAGTCAGACATCTCGAAAGCAAAAAAGAAAACCAATCGCAACCAAAAGAAAACCCCTTAACATGTAAGCATGTTGAACCAGTTCGCACAGTGACCTGTATTCGTGAAGGCAATGCCTTTTGTTGGTAGGGACAAGGATGGGCTACGTACACAATGTTCAATTCAAACTTTTTGAATCATAAAGGATTCAATTATCTCGTGCTCTTTCAGTTACTTTTTTCCCAGTGCTAGACATTCCTCGAAGCTAGGTTTCCACTTATGAAAATAGCATTGACGTGCCAAATGTCCAGACCCCCCTCCCTAACGTGCCAGTTGTGGGCGCTGTGAAGTTACAAGTAATGTCCCAAGTAATGTCATTAAAAAAAGAGAAGCAGTAAGGACCCAAGGACAGAGCCTTGAAGAAATCGGGACCTGACTGATACCATTAACAATGCATTTTGAGGATACAAAGCTGTATCCGCAAGAAATCTTCGACGTGGGCCAAAAGTTCCGCATCACTGAGGAAGCCCCGTAGTTTTTCGATTATCATACATCCGTATTGACTAAAGATTACACAACGGCAATATTTTAAAAGTAATCGTCTACTTCAAATTCACTGTGTTTTCAGGATACAAAACTAAATAGGTAAGCAAGTTTTTCTGCATATGCCATGCTGCTTTACAAAACTTACCGGGGAAGTCCTGACTCATATACAGGTGCGTGGAGTAGAGCCCAAGGAATCTCTGCAATAATCAGTTAATGTGTGAGTGCTGCGAATCTTGAAAACTGGGTTTTATAGCAAAAAATTGCCGAAGTTATGTTTTCCAGCAAAGATAGCTTATATTGAGGCGTTATATTTTTTTCAAATCTGGTGCTAAAACTTCCACCCTATTTGCCGTGAAAGAAAAGGAGGAAAGATGACGCGACATTGGTGCCATATACCTGGGGTGAAGAATAAGAAGAAGAAGACATTGGAAGCACAGAATGAGGAACGTATGCGCAAAACAGATATCGCAGCTATCGTAGAAAACAGTTATCTTGAGGCGAATTACACACGTAGATCCTGAGATTTCCTTACTCCGCAACTACCGATACATGTTCCACCGGTCAATACGAGCCAGGTCCAGGAACTCAATTGGCAATTTCGCAGTACCTTCTCCACGGCGCAGTGCTACTTAGATTCACTGTGCGGAGGACTATTTAGCCGGAATTTCAAGGATGTGGTGCCCTCCCTTCCGGCAAGGCCAAGGCATATTTTTCTGTTTTTAGCGCTGCTTCATGCATCGCCTGTTTCTGACGTCGTCTTCATGCGGCGTCAAATCTAAAAGTTATGTTTCTGCCTTAAATATTTCGGAAAGCAGTTGAAGCAGCTTAGACTGTTCAGACTCAATTAATAGCAATGATTGTCGTTTACCACAGGGCATTAATAAATGCGGCGCACCTCATACGCTGAAGGCGAAGTTCGACTTTAGTGTTGTATTAACGCCGGTCATCGTGAAGCGAAAATGCACGGACGGACGCCATGCCCGAATTACTAAGCTGGTAGCGCAGTAACGCTCACGTCGGGCTCCCTGCCGAAGCACATTCACGTTTCACTGGTGGAATAGTATTCGGTCATCATGTGATAGATTCAGTCGCTCCGACGGACTGATCGATGAGTGGAATTCGGCGTTATTAACCCTCGATTTGCTTTTTATATTCGGCTCCTTTGTGGATAAACTGACAAAATGCAAAACTTGATTGATGCCCTAAATATGAAAAGTGTAATGATGGGCCTAATATTTCATGAAAAAGAACATTTAATACCATCGGCATAGAAAGCGGCGCACAACGTACTGTAAGCAACATTTTGGTACAACTTGGTTGCAACGCAACCTCCCGGCCACGTCGAGGATCTAGACAGCCATTCATGCCACGTTGTAACTGCAGGCATGCCAGTTAGGTCGCGCTAGTGGTGGCTTCTTGTTCAGAAAAATGGTGAACGGCGTCGCAGTGGCTTTTCGCGATCGCTTGTGTCATCTCTTGCGCGACCGCAATAAGACGGTGAAGCTGGCGATCGCCGCTCGGAGATACCTCGTAATATAGAGTAAAATAGGACAGCCGACTGCGCTGAAAAGAGGGATCAGTTCTGCTGAATCGGAGAAATGCTGGTCGACCATGTGATCGATGACGCTGGGATTAGGTTTTACCTGGAGGCTTTCTAATTTTGGCGCTGGTAGAATCCTCCCTCCGCGCCACCACTGAGGTGGTTACGGGGTACTTGGGCAAGCGCGTACAGTCTAGCGCGATTGAATGACATACCTTTCGTTCCGGCAGAAAGAGACCAAGGAATTTTTCCTTACGTGACGGTCCCTAAGTCAGCAACAGTCGTGACAGTCCAGGTCAGAGGAATCTTTCGGCTAACGAAGGTCACATATTCTCCGCAGCATTCTTGCAGACGCAAACTATCTTAGAATAATTAATCTCAGGATGTTGATGCTTTCAAATAGTGTTAGACTTGCATGGGAAGTGATAACGCAAATCAAGCAGATACTTGTATCTCTGTACTTATAAAACTAGCGAACCTGCCACGGTGGTTGATTTATTGTAGTGCTCCGCTACTGACACGAAAGACGTTGGTTCGATCCCGGTCGCCTGGGTCGCATTTCGACGCAAGCGAAATGCTAAGAGTCCGGTATACTGTGCGATGTCAGGTGATCGAAACGTAAAACGTAAAAGGTGATCGAAGGTGATCAACTGATAGAAATTTCCGGAGCCCTACATTTGTTCGAATAATGTATTCATTTAGAGTGCTTTATTACCTGTTATATTAAAATGATAGGAAAATCGTTTTTCTTCAGTGCTCAGAATAAACAAATTGAGGAACGAGGGCAAGCATGTAATCATTGACGTAATAAGGTGAGTGAATAAAAAAAAGGCAAAATTTTACGCACCTACTTCGTCTTTGTGCGGGTCATAGAATGCTCTAACCCTTAAAGTGCTGCCAGTTCTGGTGGTTATCCGAGCAAAGAAAAAAACAGGTAATTATTAGTACAACACCAGGGCTTCCAATGTGCAAGAATAAAAAGATCTGCTAAAGCATCGTAAAAAATACACCAGTGCTTTCTTTCTCTAATTGGGTCGAGCCTAAGGTGAGGTGAGAGTTCATTTTAATAATCGAATAATTGGCTGTACCACAGTCGTAGTAAAACCAATGGTTGTGAAAAGTGCCAGAAAACTTCTAAATGGATCCAGTATAGATCTCAGCCTTTCTCATTTTTGCGCCAAGCGTACCTTTCTTGTATTACTGGCAGCTGAACCGTACTGCATCGTCGAAAAGTGGGAAATGTTATTCTTGCGAACTACTTTTATTAATTCTAACCGCATTAAAACAGCCAACCGTGAGTCGTTTCTCTTAGACGTAAGCATACGAATTGGCTTTTAAGATTGGTGTCATCTGCATTCGTGTAAAATAAATTCATGGATATCTATTCAAAACATTGTTTTCAAGGTCTTCGGGTTTGAGGCGAAAAAAATGAGTATAAAGTTTCGAAAAAGGTGTTTTAAGACTAAGATAAAATCTCTTAAAACGACAAATCCAAAATGCATTTTCCGTGTCAGAAATACAAAAGTGGCGCATACTTTTGAAAGGCAAATAAATGCTTCTTAAGGTGGTCACAATGTAAAAAGTATTTCTAGCGAATATCTTTACCCCACGTCTACAGAGTACTCATACACACATACAGGCAGATAATACTTCAAGGCGCGTGTTTTACAACAAACATGTCAGATTGGGGCTGCGATGTAGAAAAAAATTCCTAACGTATAACAAAGTTCCATAAATTCGTTAGAATAAAAAACTGAAAAGCTATTCTCTCCAAGTTCGTTGCAGCGATATTGCGCTGTTTCCGCTTCATTTGAATAAAGTGCCAAATTTTAAGACCGTGCTACTCTGAGCATACCCTCAGAACATGAAAGATATATGTTCAAAAATAAAACCAGTTCTTCATCCCGAACAACGGCCTCCCGGTTTCTTCTGAAGCGCGTAAAGGCAACTGCAACTAATTCTGTGTTGAGCAGTATGGGGTCTTGAAAATTCAAATCTACACATTCAGTGCTCCAGTAATATGATACCCGAATCATGCCAGATGTCTGATGGCCACTTCAAGTGTACGCACTAGTACCGAATTCTAGCGTAGAATGATTGAGTTAAATTCGTCCCTTTTTTAGCTAAAAGGCAGTTATACAGATTTCAATTACAGTGGAAAAGGAGCTTTTCGCACTATGAAGCTCATAGAGTGTCTCTGGGGAAAGTTGGTGCGATATCTCAACGAGAATACCGCGGAACCGGCCGGCAAGACATGCATCTAGGGAGCACTGTGAGCTACATTATTTTCTTTGACCAAAGTCAATTCACATTATGCTTGCATTAAAAAAAAAGAAAACTTCACTCGGAAACAGTCAAAAACGCTAATGAGGTAAGAGCTAGCTCACCATACATTTGCGCTAAAAGAAATAATCAGTAATAAAACCAATGAAGAAAGCAATCTCAACAAGTATTTCTAGCCAAAGACAAATCATGTGTTCATAGTAAAAGAAAATAAAATCATCGGCGAAGAAAACGCGGAGTCAGTCCATCAAAACATTTAAAAAATAGGCTTCTCTATGCTCTCTGCACATGGCTTTTGCATGAACTCTTTCTGCAATTTTTCTTCCTGGAGGCAACCACCCAGTAGCCATGCCCATGCCTTGGTACCACGGTGCTCGGTACTCATCGTTTCTTGTTTCAACTTTTTGGCGATTTTGTTTTCGTTATTTAATCTTTTTTTCTGCAGTTGATATTTATAGTGAATGCTGACATGGTATAAAGAGCGATAAATGCTGGATAAAATTGCAGTTGGGTGTGAGCGGCTGTATCTCCTACATGAGTCACATTATGCCTTACTCCGTTGTAGCGCTCTTCTCTGAATATCAAAATGGGAAGTGAAGCAGATATCCGGACATGGAGCATGGTGTATACACAGGCGGACAGGTAACGAGAAGAACGAGGGATTAGACCACTGCTACTTAACAAACCAATTAAAATGATGCTGATGTGCCCCCGCAGTAGTTCAGTGGTTATGGCGCTCGGCTGCTGACCCGAACGACGCGGATTCGATTCCGTCCGCGGCGGTCGAATTTATATGGAGGCGAAATTCTAGAGGCTCGTGTACTGTGCGACGTTAGTGCACAGAAAAGAACTCCAGGTGGCCAAAATGTTCCGGTGCTCTGCACTACGGCGCCCTCATAGCCGGGGTCGGTTTGGGATGTTAAACCCTTATAAACCAAATCAAATCAAATCTTCCTCAAAACAATTGCAAGGTTTAGACTCCGCTGAATTTGATGAAAGGAAAGGCGCATAACTGGCTTCCTGAATCAGTGGACACCTCAATTCCTCTTTGAGGCACGTGGCGGCGCGGACGCCGGCGGCCTTTCGTTCCAGAAGGGGTGATGACATCATATGCGTGTCGTGTTTCGGCTACGGGTTTCTGTGACGACGGAGCATTCGCACAGTTAGCCAAGTGATGTTCTCGTATTAATATGATCATCGTCATCATCATCATCACCATCATCATCATCCTTACTACACCCACTGCAGGGCAAAGGCCTCTCCCAAGTCTCTCCAATTAACCCTATCCTTTGCCAGCTGCATCCACCCTTTGCCTGCAAACTTCTTAATCTCATCCGCCCACCTAACCTTCTGCCGCCCCCTGCTATGCTTACTTTCTCTTGGAATCCACTCCGTTACCCTTAAGGACCAGCGGTTATCTTGCCTTCGCATTACATGCCCTGCCCAAGCCCATTTCTTTCTCTTGATTTCGACTAGGATGTCATTAACCCGTGTCTGTTCCCTCACCCACTCTGCCCGCTTCCGATCTCTCAACGTTACACCTATCATTTTTCTTTCCATGGCTCGCTGCGTTGTCCTTAACTTAAACTGAACTCTTTTCGTTAGCCTCCACGTTTCTGCCCCTACGTGAGTACCGGTAAGATTATGCTGTTGTACACTTTCCTCTTGAGGGAAATTGGCAAACTGCCACTCATGATCTGCGAGAATTTTCCATATGCGCTCCACCCCATTCTTATCCTTCTAGTTACCTCCCTCTCATGATCCGGATCAGCTGTCACTACCTGCCCTAAGTAGACGTATTCCGTCACAATTTCTAGGCTCTCGCTGCCAATTGTGAACTGTTGTTCCCTTGCTAGGCTGTTGAACATTGCTTTGGTTTTCTGCATGTTAATTTTTAGACCCATCGATCTGCTCTGCCTGTCTAACTCATTGATCATGATTTGCAGTTCACCTCCTGAGTGACTCAGCAAGGCAATGTCATCAGCAAATCGCAGATTAATTAGGTATTCTCCATTTATTTTTATTCCCAACTGTTCCCAATTCAGGCATCGAAATACCTCGTGTAAACATGCGGTGAACACCATTGGCGAGATCGTGTCTCCTTGCCTGACGCCCTTCCTTATTGGAATTTTATTGCTGACTTTATGGAGGACTATAGTAGCTGTGCAGTTGCTATATATATATATCTTCCAGTATTTTGACATAAGGCTCTTCAACCCCCTGATTACGCAATGCCTGTATGACTGCTGAGGTTTCCGCTGAGTCGAATGCTTTCTCGTAATCAATGAAAGCTATATATAGAGGTTGGTTATATTCTGCGCATTTTTCTATCACCTGATTGATAGTGTGGATATGATCTATTGTGGAATATCCTTTACGAAAGCCTGCCTGATCATTTGGTTGATTAAAGTCTAACGTTGCCCTGACTTTATTAGCGATTACCTTAGTAAATACTTTGTAGGCAACGGATAGTAAGCTGATCCGCCTGTAATTTTTTAAGTCCTTGGCCTCTCCCTTCTTATGAATTAAGATAATGTTTGCATTCTTCCAAGCTTCTGGTACAGTCGAGGTCATAAGGCATTGCGTATACAGGGTGGCTAGTTTTTCTAGCACGATGTCCCCTCCATCCTTCAACAGATCTGCTGTTACCTGATCCTCCCCATCTGCTTTTCCCCTTTTCATTGCTTCTAAGGCTTTCTTTATTTCATCTTTCGTTACTGGCGGGATGACGCATTGCTCTGCACTGCTGTCTTTCTCATTAACGCTCTGATTACATTGGCTACTGTACAGGTCTGTGTAGAACTCTTCGGCTACGTTAACTATCTTATCCATATTGCTAATGACATTGCCCTGCTTGTCTCTTAATGCATACATCTGGTTTTTACCTATGCCTAGTTTCCTCTTCACTGTTTTTGGGCTACCTCCGTTCTTTATAGCATGCTCGATTCTCTCCATATTAAACTTCCTTATGTCGGCTACCTTGCGCTTATTTATTAACTTTGATAGCTCCGTTAGTTTTATTCTATCGGTAGGGTTAGATGCCCTCATGTTTTGGCGCTTCTTAATCAGATCTTTCGCCACCTGAGATAGCTTCCCGGTATCTTTTCGAACTGTCCTACCGCCTACTTCTACTGCGCACTCCGTAATTATTGATGTCAGATTATCGTGCATTGAATGAACATCAAGATCATCTTCCTCAGTTAAAGCCGAATATCTGTTTTGCAGCGCGATCCTAAACTCCTGTGCTTTCCCTCTTACGGCTACCTCGTTAATGGTCTTCTTCATCACTAGCTTCTTTCGTTCCCTCTTCAAGTCTAAGCTAATTCTAGACCTTACCATTCTGTGGTCGCTACAACGCACCTTTCCGAGGACGGCCACATCCTGAATGATGCCAGGTTTAGCGCATAGTATGAAGTCGATTTCATTTTTAATCTCACCATTGGGGCTCTTCCAGGTCCACTTCCTGTTTTGTCGTTTGCGGAAGAAGGTATTCATGATCCGTAAATTATTTCTATCCGCGAATTCGACTAATAGTTCTCCCCTGCTATTTATAGAGCCTATCCCATAGTCACCTACCACGTGGTCGTCAGCCTGCTTCTTGCCCACCTTCGCATTGATGTCGCCCATCAGTACAGTGTACTGCGATATCACTTTATTCATTGCCGATTCTACGTCCTCATAGAAACTTTCAACGGTCTGGTCATCATGGCTGGATGTGGGTGCGTAGGCCTGCACAACTTTCAGCTTGTACCTCCTATTCAGCCTAATTACTATAGCTGCTACCCTCTCGTTAATACTGTAGAACTCCTCTACGCTGCCAGCTATATCCTTATTAATGAGGAATCCCACACCTAGTTTTCTTCTATCCTCTAACCCGCGATAGCACAGTATGTGTCCGTCCTTTAGTACTGTATACGCCCCACCTGTCCTCCTAACTTCACTAAGCCCTATCACATCCCATTTAATTCCCGCTAGTTCCTCAAACAGCACTGCTAGGCTAGCCTCACTAGCTAAAGTTCTAGCGTTAAACGTTGCCAGGTTCAGATTCCAATGGTGGCCTGTCGTATTAATATACCCATACGTATACGCATTAATATACCGCATAATATACCATAAACCACAAAACCAGTAGACAGATGCTTGAGCTAATACCTGTGTGCGCACTGGAATCGCTTGAGTTAAAGGTGTAACCTTCCCGCTAATGTGGCAGCGTCATTTGCAGCTGGCAGACGAAAAGTGGGGTGCAGCACAAAGCAGCTAATTCAGCTGGCTGTCGGCGCACATTTGAAAACCGTATCACACCACCCTTGCAAAAACGTGATAACCTAAGTGCCATGTCCGACGCATACTAACAGATTAAACAGGGTTTGGCACATAGGCTGACAGAGCCCATTCTGCGAGCACCTGTGTCCCGAGAGCGTTCCCTGCTTTGTTCAGCTAATGTGTGCAATAAGTTCTAGTCACTGCTTATTATAAGCTGAGCGATTACCAACGCAAATCTATGCTTCCCGCCCTCACATTTTTTGCTTATTATTTATAGACTTCTTTCTCATACTGACATTTCGTGCTCGCTGTACGGGTAGCGGAACTTCTTCAACTGCTTCCTGAAGCGACCTTCGGATATATTGTGCCATATTTCCACAAAAGTAGTGTTGACTGAAATTTGTGGTATCTGAAACGAAATGAAACGACACTAGAAATCGGCATCAGCTATACGTTTTAGTAACTAATGATTCCACACTCACATAGTCGTAGAATTGCTCCATAAGCGACACATTTATTAACCCTTCCGGATAACCAACTCTTATTCTCGTCTTGTTCAACTGCAAAAAGAAAATGCATTTTTGAGGAAAAATATTGTATTGCGCATCGTTTATAAGCGTTTGAAACACAAAGCACTCAACGTCCGAAATAAATATAATAAACTGCAGTTTGAGCATTTCCTTTTTTATCCACATAACGCTTGTGGGGATCAACATTGCCCCTCTCCTGTCTCCCTCGTGCGCTTCCGTGGCCCTTCTCTTTCCGGCCTCCTCCGAGCGCCACCAGAGGACGCGGGAGGAGGCGTGTGCATTGTCACGTGTGCGACCGTCCTCTACCCTCGGG
The DNA here is from genome assembly GCA_030143305.2 of Amblyomma americanum. Taxonomy (NCBI): domain Eukaryota; kingdom Metazoa; phylum Arthropoda; class Arachnida; order Ixodida; family Ixodidae; genus Amblyomma; species Amblyomma americanum. Next base: position 24,764 of record JARKHS020012564.1, on the reverse strand, counting down.
TCTTCGGCGGCCGCGCGGGCTGGGCAGGCAGCGGGAGAGTTGAGAGAGAGCACGGAGACGACGACCCCTCTTCTGCTCACGTAACTAAGCTGTTTCCCGTGCCTGCTGCCTGCCTACTGCCTGCGCCTGACCGAGGGAAGCCGTCCGCATTGATTGGGTGATCTCAATGAATGGTTTTGCTGGAGGGCTATTCCTTGGTGTGTTAGTTCTCGCGGCCATAACCGTAGTTCGAGCTAGCGTAATCGTGTTGGCACTGAGTGCAGCCCCCAAAGCGGGCTAGTAACCCGACACCCTTCAAATAGGCTTCAGTGGCTTTTGTTGACGGAGGTAGGATATGCGCAAGCAATAATTTGTTAAGGCAAACAGCTTGCTATGATGTGGGTAAGAGAGGACAGATTCTGCGTACAATTATTCTTCTAGTGTTGAAAATGTCAGTCGGTCTCGCAGCCACTAATTGTGAGTTAAATTATGTAGAACTAGTTTCCGTATTAAAAGTGTACACCATATGTTTTCGATTTTGTCTTATCTGGCGTTTTTTTATTGCGAAGCAATACTACTTTAGGTCGCACTTCAGCCCGTTCCGTGGCGAGGCGGTGGTAGGCACAATCGACCTTTAGAGTGACCACGCTGCGTGACGTCACACCACGTGACCTAGAGTGACGTCACACTAGCTGTGTAAAAACGGAGCCCCATCTCACGCCGTCGCGAGGCGAGGCGGTAGCCACCAACGGCGGCCTAACTCCCGTTCCTCTCACCAGGGGCGCTACGGTCGGTGTGACGTCACACCAGCTGTGTAAAAACGGGGCCCCATCTCACGCCGTCGCGAGGCGAGGCGGTAGCCACCAACAGCGGCCTAACTCCCGCTCCTCTCACCAGGGGCGCTACGGTCAGAGTGACGTCACACCAGCTGTATAAAACAGCTCCGCTCCTCTCGCCAAGCCAGTCATACATCCAGATGTTACGATGGTGCATACGAACAAGGCAGCTCGGCAGAATGCAAAGAGGAAGCATCAGCGAGCTACGGAGACGGAAGAAGAACGACTTTCTAAGCGGCGTGCCCAGTATGCAGCTCGGCGACAACGTGCAACCTCCTCTGTGGAAACAGCAGAAGCAAAAGAAGAAATTATGAGTTTGCCCAACAGTGAGTCTCCTTCTACTAGTTCTGAACGCGACTAAACGGCAGAGGCGTGTCCACGAAACCCCGGAACAGCGGCAGCAGTGGCTCGAGAAGGAACGTGCGTTTCGAGAGAAGGAAAACGAAAAGCGAAGAAAACAGCGTGCAGAAGAAACACCCCAGCAGAGACAAGAGCGTTCGAAGAAAAGACAGGAGAAATCTCTCACCAAGGCTGGCCCTGCTTCGCAATCACCAGGCTTAACCAAGCTAAGCCACGGCCGTTTTTCTGTTGTTTTTCACTCGTGAAATATTGTTATCCGCTTTGTCTATTCTGGCAATAGAACTCTTCCGCCAAAATCTAATATTCCGGTAATAATATTAGAAGAATATTCATTACTTTCCCATTATCGGCTTTTACGGCGTAGTAGTAGGAGGAGTAAAGTGGCCGCAGCGACGACAAAGGAGCAAAGCACGCGCTCGAAGAAAGATTAGCTGCCTGCAGATATGAGCCCATGTGTCTTTCCATTGGACATGGCGCAGCAGAGAATTAAAATTTTCAGTGGCAAAGGCAATGCCGCAATGTCTGACTCAGACAAGGCGTGTAAAAGGTGGTCAAAATTGTTGCGGAGCCCACCACTGCGGCAGCTCTTTTTCTCGTTGTTCTTTCACTCCCTCCTTCACCCCATTCCACAGTGCGTGGTTTCGATGTTTACAGAAAAATGAGCCGCTCGCGGCGCCTCCCTTTTTCTCAGTGCCATTTTCACAATGAAGTGACCGCAGGCAGATGGAGAGCGCGAATGCAGGTATGCGTGTGGAGAATACTAAATGGATGAGAGCGCCAGACCTTTATGTCTATCTTCGTCACAGTAAGGTAAACCTGAGCAATTCTTGAGACGTCGCAATGGTAGTGGACGTTGCAAATGCACAAGCTTTGCGGTGAGCGCGTTATCGCAAACGGAAGTGGAAAGTCTATGAAGACCTAACTTGTTGTGCAGCTTAAGCAGAAAGAAAGAGGGTGGACATGTCAGCGCTAGACTGATATACATGCATCCGTGAAACACTGCGCTTTGGAGGCTGAGCGTGAGCAGGATTCCAGAACCCGCGAAGTTCCGGTGGGTAGAACGTAGGTGAAACGGGATCAGAAAGCTCGCCACATAAACAATGCTTCTCAGAGTCTCGTGCATTCTACTAGCCAAATATGCTTGCGGTTAACATCGAGCGAAAATGATGACACAAAATTTCAGTCCAAATGAAGTTTACGAGGGTGTTGTTGCGGGCTAGTTGGTCTAACATGGTTGAAAGGGAACAGCGAAAACACAGGACGAAGGAACGAACGTACAACGCAGCGCCTGTGCTGTACATTCTTTTCTTCGTCCTGAGTTTGCGCTGTTCCTTTGCAATCATTCAGTCCAAAGTTCTGCCAAAGGTCAGGCTGAAATTCGTGACACGTATATACAGTTCCATTCGCTCAGTCCCTGTACAGCGCCAGTGGAGCGCCCGCGACTAAACGGGTTTAACGCAGCAGCTCTTTACACGCTCGAGTGGAATTATTTGCTCCGAAACCTAGTATTCAAAACTGGAGTTATTATCAAATGAACGTCAATCACGCTGGTAAAACTATTAAGCAAAAGAAGATTTTTGTTCTTTCAGTACTTCATAATCGTGACGCTTAGAGTGTAGTACAAAAGACGTTGTGCTTGAAATATTCGACGCTGAGACTATCGAGCCATGCCTTGCAATACGAAGCAACCTGTTTTGTAGGGAGAGCTACACTGGGCTACCAGTCCGGAATTTCGCGGTACATGGGAGAGGCCAGCTGTGCGCATGCGCCGTTACCATGGGAACAGAAGAGGAGCAAAGGGAGTAAGGTGCTGCGTGCGCTTTGCCGTCGCCGCGGCCGCGCGCCCGCTCCACCATCCCAGCCGGGCGTGACGTCACGTGGATGAGCAGTTGTGCGCATGCGCCGATATCATGGTAACCAGAGAGACCCCACAGCTGCGCCGCGCTCTTCGTCGCCGCCTTGCCGCACGCCGCTCTACCTCCCGAACCACGTGTCGCATGCGCAGGATTGCGTGTAAAAGGCGGAGATGTAGTGGGCGTCTGTATCACGTTTGACATGCACGCAGAGAAGATGAGTCCAGCCGCTGCTAGACGGCGGTGTAGACAAGAGAAGATTAACTCTTCCGATCCTTAGGTTGTCGCCTGGCAGTTGTCTTGAACCAAATATGAACGCTGGAGTCTACGTGTGTACGTGAAACAAGTATTACCGCTGTCAGAGATCTCCCTTCGATCGCGGAGAATAGTGGTGAAGCCTGCGTTGTTCGGCTTCTGGAAAGCGGCATTATCATCCAAGGAGTCTACGTGGCACCGGGAACATCAGTCAAGCAGACGATTGATGTGGTTGCCACGTGTATACCAGCCTACGGCACGGTTTCACAGTTGTGTGTTACTTTGGGTGATTTCAACATGAAACAAGACTTTTTTAGTCAGTGTATGAAAGAAAAGTTTGACTAATTTAGCTTTAGGCCCTCATGTCCAGACTGCACAATGGGCAAGTGCAATAGAGGTTGTATATTAAAGAGGCTCTACCAAATCGAAACACTGTATCGACAAAATTGAGACCGCTGAATGCTACTTCACTGGCGGGCAGTCTTCGTCTCTGTCAAGCAAAATGAATAAAAGATGTGTATACCCAATGTCTCCCATTGCTAAACATACAGTGGTGACCAGAGCAAGCTCAGCTAGGGAAACGTACCTCTAGATACGTATATCCTGGCATAGCCAAGCTAAGCCATTGACAATTTTTTTGCGTATGGTCGTAGACTCTAGCTTGAATGCATCCGAGCTACAACCAGAGATTCACTCTGCCATCTGCGCGGCTTATTCGCGTGCACGCATGCTTTTGCCGCGGCTGAATACCATGAGGACATGTCGGCGTTCATTCAGGAGGCCGCCACGTTGGGCTTCGGAAACACTATCACAGTGCGTGCGCTCCAGTGAGATGAGGAATGGAGCAGGCGTAAGCGCCCAGACAAAATGCTGTGGTTCATTTGAACGTCGTGCTCTTCCGAAGTGGCGTCCCCGCTCAACCGCTGAGTGTACCAGGCCATTAACCCGCACAGCCCAAAGTCTCTGCTAACCATACGGTAAGCTGTTGCATCAAGATGTTCTTGTTAGCCGCCTGAAAACCTTCATTCTCGGAACGAAGTAAGATTATTAGGCAAACAACCCAGAAAAACGTCTTAGTGTGTGAACATTTCATCAATTATAGACTTTGTACTGTGGCAAATCAACGCTAGATATCATTTTAGTGCCTTGAATAAGTACCATTGCGGTATTGCCTCTATGAATATGAAAAACATGAAATATTTATGCGAAGCGCGGCATTATCGTTCGGTCGACAGCGTTTATTCAGAGGATTCCTAAACAAGTAACGTTCCGTGAACGCTCTTATTTTGAACTTTAAAGTACACCGACTAGTCATCATCTGATTCAGGTATCAAATGTACAGCGTGAGCTGTCCGGGGGGTTTAGGTTTCTAACGCCTAATACATTTTTCTGTTCGAGCAAAGGCTTTGACCAACGACTACGAGAAATCTTTAAATATATTCAACATATTTCAGTGCATGTGGATTCGTCTCAAGTCCCAGTCTTTTGCGCTGTTTCCTTCACCTATGTCTAAGGGACATGAAAAGATATGTTTCGAAAATTTTTCTTAAGATATTGAAGCACTTGGCTGATGAACAGTATGTACTAAATAACGAAGCATCGTGAACAGAACCGAAACAAAACGTCGCCCTTATGATGTTGCTACAATTTCTGAAATGTTGAAATTCGCGCCATGGTGATAAAATTAGGAAAGAAAATATTTCACCTTGTTAAGCAAAGCATCCTTTTTCTTACTGTCAATCCACGAATTATTAAGAAACATCTCTCTAAAAGCGTTTTTTATTCTTTTGGCAATGTCTTCAACCTGAAACAAAATTCCACAAATTGTTATACGCCAAAAATGCATATAGGAGTGATCAGTATGATGAAGTACTAAATCTTGAGCGTGTCGATGTATGCATCGCCGTCTTCTTGTAATTACACAGAAATTGACAGTGTCATGATATATGTTGTAAGAAACAGTTGATCACATTATTTCTCACACAGTTAGTGATTATAAAGACTTTTGCGCCAAGCGTAAATATATATATTTTTTGGTTTGTATTTTGAGCTCTACGTGCAAGTTTCCTGGGTGCCGTAAGCATCATTTCTTCTTCAGTAGGCTTCGTTCATTGCAGTCGATTAGGGTCTATTGTATGTCTGTGCCTCATGCGACTACAATTATCTTATGGCGCGCCCGCTTTATATTGGAGCGTTGCAAAGCGGCCATTTTTTACCCTAATGGCGAGCATTCAATCGTTTCTCAGAAACTGTTTGCCATTTAACTCTGTTTGCGAGCAGTTAATATTGAAATCGTACAAGATCCCCATTTGCCCACAACCAGGAACATATATTTGGTCTTACTAGCAAAACTGCACTGAAGGCAAATAGAATGCTCGTTGAGAACTAATAAACGCTGCGAAGCTGACCGACATAAAACACGGGAGAACTTTCATCGCTCCTTAACGCACTAATATCAAAGTGGAGTATCTAGACCAAACGAGCTAGAAAATACGTGTCAAAATTTCACTGCACCTTCCTACAAGCAAATAAAGTTTTAAAAATGATTAATAATTGAATATAATGCTTTTGGAAGGAAATAATAATTTACAAAATAACTGGTATAACTGCAGAGCTTAAAAAGCTTCAGGCCAAAGAATGGTGTAGAGGTTACCTCGGCCTTTACAGAGGCGTTGTGAGTGCGCTCTGCGTAATGGTAGGCCAGTACGTCTGTCATATGGTTTTTGACTAGTTGAATGCATTCTTGCTCTCTTGTAGGTGCACTTGTGACGGGGTCATACCAGAGCTGGTGAACCTCGTTTCTGATATCCTGTGATGCTTGATCACCCAGTTTCCACACGATCCGGAGTCCAGCAAAGTTGAACATCGTGATGCTGGAATGATATGAAAAATTTCAATTGGATTTTTGCAATTTCTGACATTTAAATTTAGATTGCTAAGAGGGCTTTCATTGCCCAAAGAACGACAATAGATGGCATTCAAAAAATGTTCAAGAACCTCTACGTGAGGTACTTCAATTTGAAAAAGTCGAAGTTTTTAAGTGTCATGAGAAAGATAAAAAAGTCTATCAGCAATGTAGGCCTTCCTCGAAAGCCTCTACCGAAAACTTCGTCTGCACTGTAAAGGCAGCACACTTATACCCGACGTTTCGATTTTACATCGTAACGCAGACTTGTCAGAGATGCTTTGAAGACAAACTTATTGTATGGGTGAACTTAAGCCGTTGGAAAGGAAAATATCGCTCAAGGTGACAGGAAGAACTGCGCTGAACAGACTTGAGCATCTGAAATTTTGAGTCCGTGTATTCGTTCTAAAGAAACAGGTATCACAAATACCCATTAACAGACTTTCCATCATTCTGCAATTACCGAGTTGCACCAAAGAGTGCACGCGTGATCGCGATTATGTGTGAAAGATGCAGTGCCTAAGGGAATATCCTTCTATAAAGCGCTTTATCAGAGCACAACGAAACAAAAGCTTCGTGATTATTTCAAACCGTACGTTTGACACCAGTCGCAGCAGCAGCACAGACATTCGCACGATAAAAGCGTGACAATTGTACCGAAACGAGAGCAGCGGCCGTAATATTTCAATTAATTGGCTTCACAGTACAACTCTTCAGTGACATAGACAACCCTACTTATTTCTGTGCTACCAAATAGCCAGATGCAAGCGGACAAAACCCCCTGCTGTGGAAGAAAAAATAATAAGGCACCAGCTGTTCTTCAAGATCAAAGCTCAGTCCATGGGTTAAAAGCACACTCGGTTTTTCTTGCAGCTTAATTGGCCTGCCACTCAATCACCGTCAGCACTTCCTTTTTCTCAGCAGCATTGAAGGCATGTCGTCCTCCGCTGCTTTTTGTGTTTGTTGCTCTGTTATCCGTTATTTTTGTTGCCGCCGGCAGCTCGCATACCATTCAATACTGCTTTCGTTGCTTGGCGCGGCAAGCCCTTCCCTAATTTCTCTTGGGCCTCTATTCTATAAGTGTAAATTAGTCCATCTGGTGCTCTGGCATTAGCCAGTATTGTTCGGCTGCGATATTCAGTGGTCTCTGCGAAACGAACTGCGAATAGGGTGGTTGGCGACCGGACCTCACAATTGGGTGCTTAACACAGGAAATGACTGTCAATTGCGTTCAGCTTTTTATTGCTTGTGGTCTCCCTTTTATTGCAAGCTGTTTTTAAGCAATTATTTTGTTATTTTGTTCCTCAATTTAAAATTTTTGTTTCCACCGAAAACACACCGAAGCGGCCTCCAAAAAGTTCATCAAAAATTATAAAAAACACTGTAAAGGTTACAAAATTAAAAATAATAACATAGCATACACATGAAGTAAACAAAATAAGAACAAAAATTTTATAATATAAAGAAGGAACACTAAGAAAATATGACGCCTGATTGTCTGTCCGGTGGCCAACCAGCCAGTAGTCTGGTTGCTTCCCACGGCAGAACAACAGTGAACAATGCCATCGGACTTAAAGGACCAACGGACACCTTTAGAATACGGCCGCTGGGTTTTTAGGCCTCGAGCTGTTGCAATCGGCGCCTCGTGCTTTTTGTACTGCTGAAAACACCTGGCATCACTGTTACAATGGTGGAATTTTAAAGGTGAGCAATCCCTAAACGTATTCTATTTAGAAGGAGCTTCCTTTCACTTGACTCAATAGGGGTCCCTTTCATGGCCGTAAAATTTCCAGCAGCTTTTCAGAAGACTCATTTTACGAATCGTGGAAGATCACGATGACGATGCAAGTCTTCACTGACGGTGACCTTGCAGGGGCGTAACTACCTACCTAGCCTTTTAACTGCATAGTTGCAATGATGCCTAAACGCACCTTGAAAGTGAAATACAGACTGAAGGCTGATGCCTTAATAAAAAGCAGGATTAAACAAACAGAAGTTATAGGTAAATTATGTTCACCTGGAAAATGTACTGTTTAAAAAAAAAATACGGCACTTAAAAGAATGTTGCTATGCTATTGTAGCATAATTCAAAATGGTGAAGATGCATTATTAGCAGTGTGTTCAGTTAACTCGCGCATCTAAGATACACTAATTATTTTCTGCTTAACAGGTTGGGTAGAAGGTAATGGAGCTTGAATAAAATATGAAGCACAGGCATAAACGTCCAGTATGACGTGTAGGTCCATGTTTCACTTCAGCACCGAGGCTATCCAAGGATTGAAGGGGTCGCGTCACTCTTACGCCTACTCTCTAGGCTAACGGCACGTTGTCCTTCGGTTTCTTGAGCCCGCCGCTGAAGTACCTTGGTCGCATTCCATCATTCATCACGGGCCGTCTTCAGTGAAGGAGGACCTGAGGCTCCCTCCGGCTGCTGTCGCTGCTGCTAGTGGTCGAGACACCGGACGTTAAACATGCCTGTCTCGCGGCGGCATATTTACGGCGGCGTTTAGTCAGTCGTTTGGCGCGCTGTTCGTCGGTTTCCTGGGCGATTAGTTTCCTCTTCATCTCGTTCCGATGTCGATTCCCGGCCTCCTCCAGCTTATCAGAATTGTCACCGTCCATACTGTCGCCTCAACTGTGGTTGCGGCGCACGCCAGCTCTCGTTTTCAATCCTATGACATCTTATCACGCATGGACGCAGCTGTCGGAGGGAGCGGAGGCGAGCGCAACGACTAGGAACGCGGTGTCACGCCCTATCAAACGGCGGCGGCGGCGCGGTGGGACATCATGCCAGATGGCGCGGCGAGCGCGCGAAGTACAGTAACCTTCCGTGGCGAGGCGCGCGTTGTGACGTCACGTGCCTTGATGTAGTACCGCCACGGCGAAATCGCGAGTTTGCAGCCAATAAAGCTTTCGCTTTAAAATATTTTCCTCCTCAAAGGTGGAAAATACTTCAAAGCGAAAAATTTTCCTCCTAAAGGTGGACCCGCCGCGATGGCTCAGTGGTTAGGGCGCTCGACTACTGATCCGGAGTTCCCGGGTTCGAACCCGACCGCGGCGGCTGCGTCTTTATGGAGGAAAAACGCTAAGGCGCCCGTGTGCTGTGCGATGTCAGTGCACGTTAAGGATCCCCAGGTGGTCGAAATTATTCCGGAGCCCTCCACTACGGCACCTATTCCTTTCTTCTTTCACTCCCTCCTTTATTCCTTCCCTTACGGCGCGGTTCAGGTGTCCAACGATATATGAGACAGATACTGCGACATTTCCTTTCCCCAAAAAACCAATTATTATTATTATTAAAGGTGGCATGGTTATATCTTGTCATGGTGCCGGACAAAAAAGGAATTGCGTGCAGAATTGTAATGACAGCCTTTCACGCCCAGATGGCGCAGCAATTCTGATGCGTGTACGAATTCTTCGCAGTAAGGACGACATATTTCGCAGATCTCAGGTTTTACCTTGGAGAGCTTTTTTTTTTGGTTGGGGGTGGGGGAGCTGGGAGCAGAGTTGTTTGTTCCTTTCGAGACGACGCAGTTCTTCGGCAACGGCATCATAGTAGCGAATGGATGAGTTTCTTTTTATCTCTAATAGTTATATGCAGTTGGATTTAAAGTTGGATTTAAAAGCGGCAGCAGAATTTGAGAAGTTTGTTGTAGCGTGACGAGGTTTTCGTAACCCTCTGTTTTGGAATTTCAGCGCTAAGCACTAGTTATCTCTCCTTTGTTAGTTTTCGCCATATGCTGGAGCTTGCATTTGAGGCTGACATTTTTGGGTGTCCAAGTGGCGATTTCGCTGCACGCATATTCTCCTGGTAAATGCGTGGGACTTTTGTTTTTTGTTTGTGTGTTATACTGCGACCTCCCGTTTGAATTGATAGACGAAATACTTGCGTGTAGAATGGAGTGCCGCAAAAAATGCTTAAGGCTTAGTGTGAAGAGTGCGGCGACGACTTCAATGCCAGAAAGCGCAAAGTTGAAAGTAATTTATATATTCATGAGAATTGCATGCATGTCTATACAAATCGCAACGTGCTACTACCTTAATCACGCCCTACCGATATAAGCTGACAAAATTAATTAACGTAGCCTTCGAAACAGAAATGATCTGTCCTGGAAGACGCACAATTAATAATAACCTATGGTGGCAAGCGCATGCTTGGTTTAACTATTGTAATTTGACTCTTGCAGCTAACCCATTAAAACCAATCCTGTGTGATATATGTGCGGAATACGCTGGCTCAGTTGTGCTATGCGCACAATAAATCGCTTTTTACATTATTTGAGGAAGTTCAATATTACTACTACATAGTTTAGACCATTAGCTCTACTGGTTGCGTTTTGGGCCTCCGAGTCATGGCGATTACAGGGATAGAATCCAAGATGGCTGCCTCCAAGTGGTTGTCTTGGCAACCTGGGCGGTTACATAATGTAATAAAACGACAGGAGGCAGCGTGGTGCTAGGGAACCACAACTGGAAGGTGACATGTCGATCCCTGCCTGGCAGGCGTAAAATTGGGGAAACTTAGTCCCGACTTTCGCGTAAAATTTGTGGAGCAACTGTCTGCCGCGGAATGTTCCGGATGGTGTCATAATATTGAGCGTTTCGTAGAGCACAAACTTCCTAGTTAAGTTCAGCCTATTTTACGGCACAGATTATAACCGGCGACCTATTTACCCCCAATTCCACCTCTTCACGAATCTTCACATGAACATTGTGACTCAACAATTGGTCAAAGGGCTTTTGATATGGGGGCATACGATTTCGAATTTCTTGCAGCATAAACTTACTAGTTACGCTAGAGTATGGCTTTAGGCGGGGATTCCAACCGGCTACCTGTGTTAATAATACAATAATGGCTGCATTTGGGCGAGTTGGTTTTCCATTCTGAACGTAAAAGCGCAAAAACACAAGGACACAGACTAAGGCAGACAACACCTGTGTTAGGTGTGTTTCAGTTCAATACTTCATCGCTGCTTCAGCACTGGCTCATTTTTTGGTGTCTTTTCAGAAGCAGTTCTTGGTAATTTCCCTGTATATCGCTTGTTTTCCTTCACTCTGAGTATACTAGTATTACTGTCGTCAAGTTTGATGTCTTGTGACATCGGGGAGTTTGATGTGCAGGTAAATCGAAGATATCAGCCCCTGTCCTACGTTTGCGGTAGGCGGGGACTAGTATAGGGTTGTTTTTCTGGCTTACAACAACAATGAAAATGGGAGGAAGTTTCGTTTTTGCACTTCTATGCTGAACTGACTATCAGTTTCATTGCGATTTAAATGTAAGAGAATTTTGGAATTGTTATCATGGACAATTTAAAACATACGTTGGCGTTCCTGATAAATATCCTAACTTAGGTCTGAAAATTTGAGAGCTGCTTCCTTGATGCGTTCCGTATTTAAATTTGCCATAGATATAGGGTTGGAGTAAGTAAAATATAAGCACAGTGTCTGATAAGCATAGTGACTACATATTACGACAACGCGACGGCACACATAACTATATGTGCTGGGGAACTATGCTTATGAAGAACATTGATTTGTTGTTTGAAATATGACAAATGTGGTGAATGAAAATGACGACCGTCACTTTAAAATAACAGCAGAAAAAAAACTGAGCCTCGTAAAGTACGCTTCTTAAGAGTGGAGTACGGCTAGTGCCATCTATCTATGAGCCCTCCGTGTACACGCGGCGCTCTTCATGCAGTAGAATTTTTGCTTATGTCTGGTCTGGACGACATAATTCCGTCCTAATATCTTGTTTCAGCTGTTTGCTGCGAAATCTCTTTCTCGTGTTTTAAGAAAATTATGTTTGAGCTGCGAACGATGAAATTAGGTGAAGCGCTTTCACCGAATCTCGCGCTCTTGCAATTTAAAGCGATATTTTAAACATTGCTGCCGATGAGTTAGTCATTGCACGAAAGTGGCAGACAAGAAAATAATTTCTTACGGGTCAGAAGACTCAAGAATTTCGCTTAGGTCTTTGTAGAATTCGAAGGGGCGGATTTCTACAATATCTTCTTCTGTTAGAGTGATGTTCACTTTACAGAATTCCTCATTCAGCAACGTCAAGAGAGGAATCTGAAAAAAAAATGGCGGTCAATTTTATGCGCTCAATCTTCAACAAATTTTTTGAGAAACTCTGCCCAGTAGAACTCGAACAGCGAAAGTTGTTAGGCATATAAAGCGCATCTTGCGGCTCCAGACGTTTCTTAAGCGTGCCTTGATGTCTTAAGGAAGATATACCGCGCTTATACGATACTGCACAATTTCGGGGAAGTATATAAGCACACGGCAACATCATTCTCGTGCAGTGTTCAGACATTGACCAGCAACTTCTGTTAAACTTGCTAAGAAGTTTCACAGAATGAAGCAAAGAACCGCACAGCCATAAGAAATATTCAAAATCGCCATTCAGGCACGAGTCCCATTCAAAACATCATGCATTTAATCCTTCACCAATAATTGGAAACAAGTGCTTTTTGTTCACTTGCCTCCTGCAACATCGCGCATGACTTTGGAAATTAAAAATAGCGAAGCAACATCATGCATGATGCAAGAAAGAGAAGGATCTACTGGGTGCAAAAAATAAGGGGATGTGTCACCAGGTTTACTAAGCTGGCTGGGAAGTGTCCCAAATTTATGGTGACTAATATGCAGCCCCACTTATGTAATGAGGGAGTCAGCTCATTTGGAGTGTTTACCCTATGCTTTTGTGTCAACGGAGCAATGTCAGGCTTTCCAGGCCCTGGAATGCCTGAAGTGGAAATAAAATTGGTTATCGGTTTCCCTTCTCTAGGAGCCCTTCGATCTAGCTGCTGCTCTGGACCTGTGGGTCAGATCCTGCACAACTTTTGGATATCAGCCCATCTGCACTTTTCGTCATCGTTAAATATTCCGATATTTTATTCTTTCTATTCCTGTGTGGCCCTTGCAGGCCTATAACACGATGGCATACGTACCGCCTCAAGGCCACAGTGTGCGCAATGTGGCTGGTAGTCTGCCAGGTGCATTGTGCAAAGTTTTTTCTGGATGGAGTAAATGTTTTTTTTTTCCAGTCTGCTCAGTGTTATTCACTCTTCCCAGTCCAGTTCTTCACCCGGTGATGCGTATTCCTTTCTGCGTAGCTTGTAACATTCTAAGGTTGCTCTGTATGTTGTCAGCAGACTTCAGCAGTCATGCTTTTTTGTATATTTTTGTCTCAGGGTACCAGTTCTGAGACTGCATCCTGTTCACCATCATTACCTTGTGCGGACTGATGCGCTGCTGCATGACTTTCGGACCTTTTGATCTCATTTAGAATCCTAACGGCTGCCTGTCCATTTTTTCCCTGAGGTGCAAGCTCCATGATAATTCGTTTTGTATTCATATTTTTCTCTGATTATTTCGAGCGCAACTCAACTATTTGAGGAACTTGGTAAATGTTCCTCTGCAAGGAAAACCAAGACCACAGCAAAAAAACACCACGGAATTCTAATAGCAGTCGCCGTTTTAATGCAGAAGCTCTCCACATACAATTTATGAGGAAAAGAAGCAAGCACAAAAGAACCGACACCGCGATCAAATGACACGGCAGATGATAGAAGCGTTCTAGGCCGACGAGCAATAAGCCAAGCCGGAACGCACGGGTTGGTTCGCTGGGCTAGCTCTTGGAGACGACGCCGTCAGCTGTCGCCGTTGGGGCCGTGCCTCGGCGAGTGAACCCCATACATTTTTGGCCCAACGTAGAGATTCCACGGATTCAGAGCCCGAACCAGACGTAGGACGCGGTCGCCAGACGGGCTCTGCCTGCCGCCGACGAAGGGGAGTTGTATGCAGGCGATGGCGTTGGCAGCCTTGTTCTAACTGACGCATTAAATATGCTCAAGCTGCAGCTGTGCCGGCTGCGAGCGCCCCTCACAGGAATTGGACGAATAGGAGGCAGATCTGGGGCACTCGCCTAAAACATCAATGAGGTGCTTTGCGACGTCCGCCGCCTTGTGCCGGCAGGCTGGGTCCTGTCGGACCAATGACTCCGGGCGCCAATGACGACTAACATTCTTCCCTCGCCGGTTCTGAGTGTGAAGCCGATAAGTGTCCCCACCGTGAGCGCAGCTTCTTTGGTGTATGATTTCAGACCGCTGGAGTTACCTACGTTTGACGGCACCGGCTGATGAGATGCCTACCTTATCCAACATGACGCTTTTGTGGTACCGAGTGTCTGGGCCCTCTTAGCCAAAGCGCGAGTGCAAGTGGCCACTGGCTAGGACGTTCAATGAAACCTCTCCAGAACATGTCCCGGAACACCAAGGGCAATCCACCCTGGTGCCTGGTCTCCTCGCCGACCATTAAACCGGCACCAGCGCCTACGAGCTGGCCCTCCGGAGCCCTACCATTGAGCGGCTCGCCTTGCCGTTTATGTCGCGCGCAGTGGAGAGGTCTTCGCCAGCACCGGTGCGTTCCTGGATGCGATCCGGCAATGGCTCACTTGGGGCGGCATGACTCATTATGCGCCGCCATGTGAATCTTTGTCGAAAGTAACGTGGCCGTTAAGGAAACCTTGAGGTCTCGCTGGATACTTCAACGCATCACAACGAAGGCACCGGAACGTGTACGCCCGGTGGACTCTTTCCCGCTCTGCCGCGTTTATACGCGTGTCGCTTGTTTTAAAGGACGCTACCAACTCGAACCCTACCTCAGCACCATAAAGCATTGCTTCCGCTACGGAAGGCAATGCCGCTCCTCCAGCTACTGGGCGGGTATCACAACGCCCAAGACGAATCCCGCTAGAATGCAAGCACTCTCAGAAACTCCCTGCAAGCCGATTTGCACATATAACACATAGCTTGCAGTGTTGGAAAGCTGGTCACCTATGTTCATCCGGAGCTCCGTACGGCGTCTCAAGCCCGCCTGCTCTCTGCTTAAGCACTGATCCGATACGTGCCAACCCCGAACAAACGTGTTCGTTGTATGTTGTTGTTGTTGTTGTTGTTGTTGTTGTATCTTCACAGCTGGCCTAGCGCGAGCACTCTGTCTCACGGCACTGCCCGCTCATAGTCGTCTTCTACGTAGCACAACTCCGTGCTTTCGGACTAAGTCGTATGTATTAAACATCGTCTATAGTTTTCTTTCAACGGCAGCATAACGGAACCTCTGGGGCGCGTCATACCAGATGAGACAACCTCAAAAACTCGGATTCTCTGCTTATTCTTGCCGACAGCACTGTCTGGCTGAATGTCTTTAGCTGCGGCTGGTGCAAAGAGACAGGCGTAGCGGTTGACGTCTTCGCAAAAGCATCGAATTTATCCCGGAAAAATCGCTTCAGGCGGAATTCTTACTGCCGGTTCTCGGAGCATGCCGCCATCTTCTCCGAGTTCATATCTTGGGCTGCCATGGAGATGCGTTATTTTGTCTCCAACCATGTTCTTCACTGGGCGCCGAAAGCCTGGTAGATCACCCCACTAGTCACCTTCGAAGGCCCTTTGGCGTTTCCGGTGCGCCGTGCGACGTGTGTGGACACGCAGCCGTGCCGCCCTTTAAACAGTGATGTAGTGGCCGAGGAAATTATGCGCGCTGCAATGGTACAAGAAGCTTTTTCTACTCGAATCGTTGTCTCCTATGCACATAGCAAATTCCAAATCTTTGTTTTCGATCTGAATGCCTACGTCTTGGTCTCAGATCTTGGCGAAAGCCTCGCAAGGCAACCATGTGGCTTTCCATGGCAGCACGTGGTCCCTTCGGTGCCGCCTATTGACGCCTCATTCAATGGTCTTTCCTGTGTACTTTTGCTTTGCGAGATGTTTAATTTTGGACCCTGCATTTCCTTGATTGCAAATAGGCTCGGACCAGGTGATACTCCAGCAAGACCTCCATTGCGTTACTGTCTTCCTGGAGGAGCGCCTGGATGACATTGGTACAACACCAACGTCGACACTTAAGGACTTCACCACGTTAGTCGTCAACCTCGCCGAGCAGTTCAATCGGAAAAAACTACGCATTATCCAAGGCCACCTCTCTGATAAACTTTGTTGTAGCATTATTTCTGTGTCTACCAGGGCATCCAAACACATATCTAGAGCGCTCGAACGAAGGTTTCTGCTGAGCGTTTATCACAGTCGCTGCTGTCTCTGTCTCAGCAGCGACTGTGATAAACGCTCAGCAGAAACCTCCGTTCGAGCGCTCTAGATATGTGTGCGACGTGCGACGTGTGTGGACACGTAGCTGCTCTCACAGCAGTGACATTTTAATTGCATGAGCCATTAAAGACGATCTGTGAAGGCGTGCATGCAAGCTAAGGCCTTTCTTCGAGCCGTAGGTCACTCATAAATCACACAAGTTACTCCCCATTCCGCCATTGGAGCGTTGTAGATAGGTCTGCGGACGACTGTATTCGTCAAAATGAGGGGACTATGAAGTTGCCGCTGTATTGCCCTGATTAAACAGCATCGCTTGCCATGAAGTCCACCCTTTGCCTCGTGTTGACTTCCGTCTGAACCGCACTTAAGGCGCTTGGTAGTCCACGACTCCTGATCGATTATCTGGCTACTGGCATGTGTCAGTACATTTTCAAGATGCAGAATAGACCGGGTTCACCACACCGCACGATATATACAACATCAGACGTCTTTCTTTTGGCCTCTGAAAGCCGGCCGCCATATTAGAGCGCCTGATTGACAGTGCTAGACTATTCCAAGTTTAATATGATGCTTGTTTACCTGGAAGACACCATTGTGTACGCCGATACATTCGTGACACCAGCGGCGTTCCAGCTTGTTCCTAAAGCCCTGGCTACTGGCGACCGGCGCATAAAAGCAAAGAAGTGCTTACTTGCACATGACGAAGTGAACTACTCAGACAATGTTGTGCGCGGGCATGGCATCATGGTCAAACTTGAAAAACTGGGGGCCCAGGCCGACTACAGGGCTTGCTGCACGACGATGGAGCCACGAAATTTCGTGGGTTTTACATAATATTTTCGTAGCTGCAAGCCCAACTTCCCAACTGACACTTCTACAGAAGATGAATGCTGCTTGGTTGCGGGTTGAGGTCCAGCGAGCAGTCTTCATCGTTTTGAAACGAGCGGTATTGCAGCAGCCCACATTGGCTCACTTTCACCAGTCCGTTTCTGTTGCTGTGTACAAATGGCAGCAATGAAGAATCGGCGCCTTCACCTTGCATGGATATTCGACTGGCGAATAACGTGTCCTGTGCTGCGCAGGCCGCCAGCTTTCGGGCGCCCAGATAAGGTGTCACTCACCAAAACAGGAGTGCCTGGCGGTGCACTGCTTACACCGGCAGTAGTGCACCACCAGAGTGCCTGGGGGCTCTGTGCTATTGAAAAATTCAGTCTTATGAATACGATCGCCGTCTCATAAATAGGACAGATAAGAGCGCCCAATTGTTGTTCCGTTACGCCGCCCTCATGGCTGCAGTGGATAATTTGCGGACCTCGGTTCAGAGATTCTAAATTCGCCAATATAGTTCTCCAGCTTTGTCTCGGTCTCTGCAGCAACCTCGTCACTGTTGCGCGTGACTTCGGCGTTGCTTCCTTTTGGAGAAAGAGCTTCTACTCAGCAGTCCGCGTTCACAAGGGCGACTCGCCGTTTGGCTGCCTGTGCTGCCGAAGAACCTAGGCGATCGTTCTTGTAGTCGCTCCAGAACTCCCCGAATAGAGTGGATATTATGGACTTAATTATATGGCACTTGAGAGCACTTAAACGCAAAATGGAGAAACACATAACACGGATGCGTAAACTGTCAACTGAAATTTTGCAAGGAACATGGGATGTAGTGCGACTTACGCCCGAGTAGCGGAGGCTATCCTGCGGCCTAGCATCTCTCGCTACGTCCCACATAACATGGCTGCATGCCAAACGTGCCGGTTTCAGAAAGCGACTATTCACATTTGGAAGCCTCTTTTTGAGCCTTTCGAAGAATTTCATTTAGCATTCACTGTCGCTGTCCTTGACCACGCGGGTCCCTTCGATAACCTTCGCTGGCAACCGCTATCTTTCTCGCAGTAGATCACTTTTCACATGTGGGTTCAGGCTGAGAGCGGTCCCGATACTTCGAGGAGACACACCATGTCGTTATGTTTGCGCCGTGGCACTACTCAGCGCGTCTTTATAGACCGCGGCACCTGCATGCGTCCTGTCCCGCGAATTCCAAGTCGCGCTCATTCGCCACGGTCTCCACCACGCTACAACCTTGGTCAGCCATCCCCAGTGCAACGCTCTCGTTGAACGAGTAAAACGCATCATTAGCGGCGTCTTCGCCCAACATGTTGGCATGTCCCGCGCTAACAGGGCCCATTTCGTTATCAACGTGGTCGTAACTGTCAACACAGAACGGGAAGAGATGATACCATCCACGACGTTTTCTCTGGTTTATGGGCGTCATCTATTCATTCTCTTAGACCTCTACCTTCTGCTGTGCCCGCCACCCCCCGCTGCCTCCCCGCTACTATTATTAGAAGGCCGGCTCTGTGGCCGGCGTTATTTTTTACGCGCCCATTCCGTATGGAAGGGCTCCGAAAATTTCGACCCCCTCGGGTTCTTTAATGTACACTGACATAATACACGGGCCTCCCGAATTTCGCCTCCGTCGAAACAAATGCGACATGGCAAACACATAAATTCGGCACCGACAGGAATATTCATTGTTGTAATGTTAGTTGTGCTGAAGCTTACATTAAAAGACAGCGAAACTTATCAGGCTGAACTCTTTTAAAGAAGCAGATCATTTCACACAACAGGCGTATGTTGTCGACAAGCTTTTGCTCCATCCTGGCATAAATTTGCACGCGTCAGGGCTCAAGGCGCTCTTGCGCCAGGTGACAGGATGGTCTGAGACGGAAATTTAAACAACCGAGATGCGACAGACAGGAACTTTTTTTTTCGTTTTACTTCATACCATGATCATCTGTGAGTATTGTCGTTTAGAATAAAAAGTTTTGAGAACATAAAGGACTTACGTTTGGAAATTTTGTTTCCAGTTCCTTTATAGTTGCCTTTTGTGCAGGAATGGGTCCAACTGGTTCATATCCTTCGAGCTGGAAATTTGTCAAATTAGGTAAAGGAATGAGAAGGAACTCTGCAGTGTACTACTAATGATGCCATTGTTGCGCAAGTCATAAATAATCTTATGCAATGCAAATGTGCTTGCTCAGGTGTAGTTTTATTACTGATATTTCGCTTTCTTCTTGATACTCCTAATATCATAGCTGATAATTTTTTTTCCAAGTTTGGTCAACTAAAGGCGTATTTTGGTGTGCCAACTATCTGGGAAACAAAAAAAATAAAGGCCACCATCATCTGGAAGACGTTGAAGTAACGAGCGTTAGCTTTATTGGCCTTGCGTAAAACGAAAGTCTTTCCGCCTCCAGCGGGGCCAGTGAAGAAAACCCTGAGCGGTTCGGAAAAGTAACACTTTTCCACGTAGCGGAGCGATCGACGCCTAGGGCCATGTATCGCACAAATTACGACGCACGTCTGCCCTTTGTCGAGTTACACACCCTCAAGATTCATCCCAAAGGGAATTTGCTTCGTTTGGGGGGTCAAGATGGGCCTAGAATTCGGCTTGCTGCGCGATATGGTAACGCTTCTATTAGAAATTGCATGTATACAATGTTTACGTATTATTTAATTGTGGTTATTTCTACACCACAACCCAATGGGTTTTAATTGCCTACCAAATTCGGTACACAACTGTCCCCGGATGGGTGTCCCTTGTTGTCGGATTATATATAGCGGAACCAGTGTACACATATATAGCGGCCCCGTAACGGGACAGTTTTCCTACCCGTTGTTTTTTGTTTGTTTATTCATACTATCAACCCCAGTAAGGGCCTTTGCAGGAGTGGAAAAACAAAGAAAAGTTAACAAGTCTCGCTCCAAGTAGACAACTATGCAAAAAACAACAATGCAACACAGTGGCAGTATAAAAAGTGGCATGCAGTGAACAAAGGCAAAAATACGCTCGTATTATGCGCATCAGAAACAGAATTTACATACTAAGTCGCATTCATATCAGGGAAGATTATAGCCTCTAAACCAGCAGTGAAAGCACTGACAGATGAAGATATGGCAACTGCATCTGGTAGTTCGTTCCATTCTTTAATCGCCCTTGGAAAAAAGCTGTATTTGAAGGTATCATTCGCTGTGACTGGTGGCTGCATATAAAAGTTTGCTTATGTCTGGAGCGTTGATCTGGTGAAATTACACGCAATTCAGGTAGGTTAATTTTAACCATGTTATGAATAATTAGAAATAAAAGTTTTATTCGGTCAAACTACGTCTTTAGTTCTAAGGGGGGAAGGTTTGCACGCCTGCATAGTTCAGTAGGAGAGTGCAGGCGCTGGTATTTACTAAATATGAATCGTGAAGCCAGTCGTTGAATCCTGAACAATTTATGTCGGTTAGTTGCAGTGTGTGGGTCCCATATTATTTTGGAATATTGAATAATTGGCCTTATTAGCATCTTATAGGCTATGGTTTTTCCTTCTGGAGCTGAGTTATACAATCTGCGCCATAGCCCTCACAGAACTTTATTTGCCTTGCTGCATACTTCATTGATGCGCGTTTTCCACCTCAAATCCGGAGTGAATATTAATCCTAAATATTTATATTCTGTAACCCTTTTAAGTCCCTGTGGACAGATACTGTAATTATAGCTCAGGGGCACATTCTTCCTTGTGATAGTCGTACAGACTTCCTTTACTGGGTTCAGTGGCATTTGCCATTCATTGCACCAGTTTGAAATTTTTTTCCAGATTGTTAAGGTCTAGCTGGTCACTTAAAGATTCAACCCTATTATATATGACGCAGTCGTCTGCGAACAATCTTATTGGAACGGTTATATCAGAAGGCAAATCATTAATAAAGATAAGAAATAATAGAGGCCCCAAAACACTGCCTTGAGGTATTCCAGACAAAACAGGTTAAGACCTGGATTTAACTTTATTTATTTCAACATGCTGCTCACGAGACTGAAGGTAGGATGTAAAACACTTAGTAACATTAATATTCATAAATATTGCATTCATATCTGGGAAGGGTGTCGGTAGTAAAACTTTATCAAACGCTTTCGTGAAATCTAAAAAATTATGTCAATCTGTCCTCGGCTACTTATTGTTTGTGAAAGATCATGAACTGTGTGAACAAGGCGCGTTATTTTAGACAACCTCTTACGAAAACCATGTTGCACTTGTTATAATATGTTGTAAGTTCGCAGATGATTTGAGAGATGATCACAGATTGTACGATGCTTTGGAGGTGAGGGGAAAGGGATGGGAGGGCGCAACCAATTTTATTAGCCGCCATCTTGGACTCGAGCAAGCAAAACTATGCCGCCACGTCGTCCACTGACGTCATACTCACATAGTTCCACCTCTGTCCACCATATTTTACCGTGACGTCATCATTAGTACGCGGCAGGTGGTTGTTTCTACAATGCTATTGTAGACGGCGCTACAAGTTTCAATGAGAGATGTGCTATTTTATAGTTGCTGCCACAGATCGCGCTCTGATCTCAGGGCGGTTAAAGCCCCTTGAAATATCAAAGAACTTTAAGGGTGGTAGCCGACCCCACGAAATCTCGAAACGGGATGAGTAGTTGCTGCCGCAGATGGCGCTGTGATCTCAGGTGGTAGCAGACCCCACGAAATCTCTAAACGTGACAAGAGCAAACACTGTTAAAAGCAGCAAAAGTTGAGCATGATATGAGAGAAGGACGCGATTAGAGACACAGAACAAATCATGAATCTCTATCTCGTGACGGGAAGGCCTGCGTACGTGTAATCTTGGTAATTTTATGTGTTCTTTTCAAAATACTAGCATTGAGTCAGAACCCAGCGACTGTACATCCATTTCTCTGTCCTCCTTGTCTTCGAACTGTTCTAGTGTGAACACTGCACTGCTACTGAGTAGCTCTACTTGCAGTCATTTAGGAATGAGGTTGCTTATGCTTTCTTGACATGTAATCATGGTTAACTTTCACTTTGCGTCAGAATGATTCATAAAGGAAAAACTGCTGCTCGCAAATATGAGTTCACTTGGAATCGTACCTCTTTTGGACTGCATTATGTTTGCTTAGTTTGCGTTTAGTGATTGCATCATCGCACAATATGCACTGCCATGTGCTTGCTTCGAAACATATGCTTACGTACATTGTATAGTCTTCGTGAGTATTCCCACACGCGGTCAGCAACTTTCATAAGCATTGTCACATTGGTGCTATTATTCATGAATAAGGCGGCTTTCTTGATGGCATTCTTGAACGCATTTTCTGGGTGATTAAGCAGTTCCGGTTGATGAATCTGAAAAATAAAAATAGAATCTTCATCCCACATCGTTAAGCTTATAGTCAAAAGATTCCTCTAGTGCGCGCAATTCACAACAGTAACTGATCATGAGTTGAAATGTAAGTGAGAAGTTTATTCCTCGCTCTTAGTGGTACAGGTACTACTGCAAGAGAGAGGACGCAAGGAAAAAAGCTTCTTGAATGCAGCTTGAGAGAAACCCTAAGCTCACACTGCCGAGGCAGCGTATTGCCTCAGTTGTTTACAAGACAGCTACAGGTGAAGCAGTCGAAACAAAAACTAATGTCTTTTTCTTTTCTAAATGACAACGGTGTATCGTATAGAATCTGTAAGGTGCACGGCCCTGAGAAGAAAGAATACTGTGTGAAAGTTGGATAGGAACTGAGTCCTTGAGGTAAATAAGAGTGCTTTTTGGAACTCGGCAATATAATCATATTTCACTGAAAGCTTTATTCTGGGAAAAATCAGTTCACTCTGCGCTCAATGAGAAATTAGAAATCTGGATTGGGAACAACATATATATTGATTCTCGGAAACACCGACTTCTTGTTGCACGCGAACATTTGAGATGAAACAAGGGTTTTTGCCAGGAAAGACCTTCAAAGCGCCTGAACAATGGCAGATGCACCTTGATCAAGGCTGGAAAAGAGATCTAGTACGGCAAGCATGAAGTTTATATTTCTAAACGCTACAAAGTTGTGAAAAAAAGTCCTGCAGCTGGCAAAACAAAGCATGCAGCGGAGCTGCGATTGTATGCTTTCGTTGCGTCACTAAAAATGAGCGTTTTCTTTTGAGCACATTTTGGCGTTATCATATCAATACTATGAGCATCAGCTCGCTATTGCGCGAGCTAAATTTGCGTCAATTTGATTAGCTTCCTTTCCCCGCCAAAATGTGCTTGATTTTTAATCCACACTATACGACTAACAACGAGACTGCGACGAAAGAGGTGCCGTCGCCATGCGTGACCTTTTCCCTGTGGACGTGCCTGCTCACCAAACTATGGATTTTGGCGGTCAGCAGGGAGGTCTGAGCGCTCATATTCAAAAGGCGCTGCATGGCATCTTTTTCCTGCTCTTCTATGGAACAACAAGAATACCGCAGCATAAGCTAAACTTTTCGCTTTTACTGAAGCGGGCTATGCAGACATCGCCGCGATCTAGGGCAACAACCAGTATCACCTTCTCGTAAACCACCGCATCTATAACGATATACAGCCACTGCTCCTTCTTATTTTATTTATTTTTTTATATAGAAATACTGCCAATCCCAATCGGGATCATCGCAGAAAGGGCAGAAACAGTATTCAACAAAGCAGGTGCATAAAACATAGCGTTGCAACTATATGTGAAAAGAGGCTGTTAGGTTTAATAGCAATAATAATAATCGATGAGAAATAACATGGTAGCAACAATACAAGGGAACAGAAATAAGAACAACATAAATGCATTACACATTAGAAATAACAGTTTTCATTACTTAAAATAGAGCACTGGAGCTGACGAAATGGTGTTTATAATGCACATTGTAGACCTAGTAGGTGCGCTTCATAAGTCTCTAAAAATTTTTCTTAAGATGAGCTGGTTACACTTGATGGTAGGTTATTCCTTTCTCGAATGGCTGACGGAAAAAAAAAACGAATCTCTAAAACAGTCTGAGTTGAATCGATATTCTTCCAGTGTTTGTGAGTGCTTATGTCGCGTAGTTCTTGTTTCTGATTTTGAAATATACCGTGTACAATCTACGTTCACCATGCTGTGAATAAGTTGATAAAGTATTTTCTGTTGTGTAAGCCTGGCGCGGTTTTGTAACGTAAGTATTCCAGCGTTGTTTATGAGTTTTGTGGGTGATTCAGTTTGTCTGTATTTGTTTTAGATAAAACTTAGAGCTTTCCTTGAAACTCCCTCTAGTTTCTTTATTAGTTTATCTGTAAACGAAAACCAGGCTATATTCGCATATTCAAGTACAGGTCTCACAAAAGTATTGTAGGAACGTAATTTATTGTCTGACGGTGCATCTCTGACGGTGCGCCACTTGTGAAAGAAAAGTCGTTTCAGTGCAGATGACGTAATGAAGTTTGAGTGCAAGTTCCATTTCAGATCAGATGATAAAATTAAACCAAGGTATTTATGCTGTGTATCTGCGGGAAGCGGGATATTGTTCAGTTTGTATGAAAACTCGGATACGTTATGTTTTCTGGTAATTCGCAAGATGGATGATTTTTCGATATTAATACTCATTTGCCATTTAGTGCACCAATCAGATACAGACTGTAGTGCATTTTT
>JARKHS020012563.1:172500-244867 GCA_030143305.2 Amblyomma americanum | reverse complement strand
TTATGCTACGCTGAGAAACAAGTTTAAAGAAAAGCATCTGACACAGCAGTGATGGTCGGTGCCACGGGCTCGGAAGCAACGTTAATTCCGAAAGAGAATAAAATTTAGGCCAATAAAATACCCTTACACACCGTACTAATTAATTTTTTTTGACGTTCACTCCTCAAATTCCTATGGAAAGAGAATAATCTCTGAGTGGAATTCTACATGAAAGCCAGCCGAAGCATACCGAGCAAACTAAACATGAACACCTCTTTTCTTACTTCTTTTCTTGATTTGTCACGTGATATATTACCACAAAGCGTTTTGCAAACTTAACAAAAATGATAGAGACGTGCTCAAGCTGTGATTTTCTTCCCGTTATTGGGAAATGCTGCCAGCTTATTTTGCCGTTTACCGGGATTTTGCCGTTTACGTTTTACTTAACCAAACACCAGGCAAGAGAGAAGATGGGCAGTAAAAAGCAATCAAAGCGAAACAAGTAGGTTGTAGGGAAGAAGAACATGTGAAGGATTGGCGTAGCAGTGCAGGATAGGTAATCCTAATAAGGACATAAAAACCATGTAAGCTGCGTCAAGAGTAACCTCATAACACCGCTAGCGTTCTGATTACTATTGTTTTTTCTTTAATTAATTTTGTCGGTGTTCTTCTTGCTCAGCAAGTGTTAGTTTCGGAAAAAGCCTGAATATCTACTCCATGCCGAAGCATTAACACTTGATTTTTTAATTACATTACTTCAAATGCCAAATTAAACGGGGGATAAACAAAGGAGCAGATTTGTGGCCTCGTGATTCTCCCTGATTGATCTGAAATTGTACCTGAGGTCATTCCGCCCCTTACACAGCGAACAAAAATTGACGACACAAGCGCAGGTGTCTGCGGGCAAGGGGAAGCTAAGCGGCCTTCTCTTCGTTCATGCGGCAGGAGAAGTGGTCGATACAGCTGATCACACTCGAGCTGTGGGATTGGTACTAAAGCGTGAGAAAAGGTTTTGCTATGTTATGATGTTTTGCTAAATTCAGAAGTTGAGCATTGCATTTTAGCGCACTGACACTCGCTTCAGATGAATACGTCCAGTAGATTAACCTGCCGAGTCGTTTAGCGTGGCTAGTAGAATATTAGAAGGGTAACATAGATGGATGTCAGAAGCAGAGTATGAATATCACTGTTCGGGTGAAACACATTTTGACCCCGTAACACTGTATACTAAAGCTTACAACAAATGTACTTATCATTCTTCATTACATGTTCTTATCTTTGTTACCTTTATTTGTTCGTTTTTCTTGCTCTTACAGCTTATGCTTACTTATTTTTCTGAATTGTATAACCAGGAACATGACGCTTTTAGGTTGAATTTCAGTTTTTGTTCTTTTCGTATGATTTATAGCCGCGCCCTTCTGAAGAGCTTTGTGCCTTATGGTATAAAATATGAATAGATAAATATATAAAGAAATAAGCTAGTAATATCATTTAAATAGGCTGTGCTAAGGCGCCGTGCTTGCGGAAAAAAACACTTTCTTATGGGCTGCATTTTTGATCTCGTACTGTGCCACGTGCTTCAGCGCACACTTAAAAAAATTTTGAAACACAGGCTTTTGGGCCAAAAATATCACTGTGCTGAGTAGCGTTACCTGTGTTTGCGGACAACAGAAAACGGGTGAATCTTCTTAGCGAGTAAGCCGGCCAACTAATTTTTAATAATAACTTTGTAAATAGTAGAGCTAGGCCGTAGTTGAAATTTGAGATTTATAGCTGACCGTTAGTAATAGCCACATGAGCTTCAAGAATCTCGAAAACGCAATTACCCTTGACGCTGCGGCTCGGCAAAATTTTGCTTTTTCGACTAGTTACATGCACTACAGCTAGGGGTTATTTGCCAGCATATTTTCGAAAAGCATGCATCTTCGCACGATGCAGCCAGATTTTGTCGAGTCACTGCGGCGAGTGCAATCACGTTTTCGAAATACTAAAAACTGATATGGCTAATACTAGCTACCGGATACAAATCTATAATTGCAACCAGTTGGCGATCTGTGATAGTTAAAAAGTTTGTTATTATAAATTAGTTGACCAGTTTACTATTTGATACCATTCACAGACTTTTTTTTTGTCCGCTATGAAGCAAAAGTCATATTTTTACCACAAAAAGCCTACTTTTGAAAATTTCTGTAAGTATTCGCTGAAACTCCTGGTAGATTCGTGTTTTACTAATTTTTCGAAATGTAATTTTTTTTATTCACCCTTTCCTCCTTCCCCCCTCCCCTTTGCTGATTATCTTCAGATGGACTTGTGCCATATCTGGGAGACATTTGTATGCCCTGTAATATATAATTTTTAGGGTTCTAACGGGAGTGTTACGCTGAGCGCAACATTCTTTTGGATTTCATGTTTCACAAATTACCCGATAAGTTGACGTCAGGAACCTACTATATTTTTGGCAGCTGATGACATATTTCGGGATCACTAGTGCCATGGTTACCACGTCAGCGTTTGCTTACAGCTTGAGCGATTGTTGTTATAAAGGAATGCTTGTTTCCACCTTTGAGCAGGTTTTGAGCAACTGTGAGCAGGCTTCATATTTTTTCAAAGGAGCGATGCTTCGTCTTTCGCAGTGTCTTGTCGACAAAGGCACAAGGCCTACTCACTGGATCGACGATACAGAGAAGGTCAATACAAAGACGGTCATGACCTGTCTAATGCTGTCGTCCTTCGCAGACATGGTTCGCAAAACAGAGCCAGAAAAGTTCACGCAAGAATTGGACCTTCTTGGCAAGCTGAAATGTAAGGACTTGTGGGCGTCGATGGAAACATTTAAAATAGAGCAATTCTCCTTTTGGGTTGCTAGTTAACAGCAAATGATCTGGTTGGTCCTATAATCCACCACTCGCATCACCTGGCAGTGCATTCCGCGTCTGCTGAACCCCATCTGCTGAACTGCAAAACGCACTTTTTAAGACGAAAGCCGTTAATGGCTCATGTTGTCGTCCGTTCGTAGAGTGCGTCACACTTATAACTCTGGAACTAAAAAGATAGCAGAAAAAAACGGTTGCTTCAGATAGAGGAGGAAAAAATGAACCTAGAAGCCAAGGTTGATGACTTTGGAATAATTAGTAAATTGTAGTAAAAAATGTCGAAATAGCGCGGACGTCGATATAACCACGGGAACGCTGTGATGTCACATCCAGGAGAAGTCACGGCATAGTGAAAATTGTCAACGAATGGTCGGAAAAATGCCGGATTTGTGTCAGATTAGATGGAAAATTGTGTATTAAAGCGTAATTATTACTTAAGATCCCCGAAATATGTATAATTTGGGCATCAATATAGCCACGGGAATGGTGTCACGTCACATCCACCAGACGTCGTCACGGCAATGTGAAAATTGGCAACTAAAGTGTTGAGAGGCGAAAGCAGACCATTCTGTGACAAAGTGTCTCGTAACTTTTTGTATCAATTCCACGTCTATTCGTGAGTGCGCAGCGTTCATCATTATGTGAGGCATGAGTGATCAGTAAACGACGCGTCCTCATGGGAATGAATGCAATATTCGGTTGAAAAGAACGATTGAAATTCATTTCAGAACTGTCAGTACCTACTGATAAACATTGCTTCGTTTCACTTCATTACAAAATACGGCTATTCTCTGGTAATTATAATCTCGAGCGGGCCTTTATATCGATACTGATTTTGCACCTGTTTGGTTTTTGTTCCTTTGGTGTCAAAACCGCCGCAAGGACGAAAGGAATTTACATGTTCTAATTTGTGGCTTCTTCCTCGTTTGTGGCGAAATTCAGTACTGCGTACGATACAATAAGTAAATCGAACAGTTCAACTAACTTAACGTGATCAAATGAGCACACACTCTAGGGTGGTTATCATTACCATTTCTGCCATTTGACAATGCACTGACGCTTTGAGATGAAGTTTGGCGAACGTCCTTTGCATAAAGAAGCCTGAAGGTTAAGTTGTCGAAGAAAATAAACATTCATATCTACACTTTTTTATACACCTACTGCACAAATGTTTATATAAGGCTTGATATGAAGTGCGTGGGAAAGCTAATAAGAATAACGTAAAGACCATTACATTCGAGACCTTTGCCTTTTCCTTGAAAACTCGTCACTTCACTCACCGGACGATTTTATCAACTTGTTCTCTAGATTACACCACCTTTGATTTACTGATCCACGAGGCAGTTTACTTCTCAGTTTTATTTTACAGTATTATATCTCTCTGGGGAGCCTATCTGGATTGCATAAAATAGTGGCAGGAGGGCTGGGAAGAAATGAGTGTCAAGTTTATTACACGTAAACGAAAGTTGAACCTAAAAGGTAGGAGATCCTTGCCCTCATTGCGGAGTATCAAGCAGTATCAATCATTAGCTTTGTGATAGGCAGTGCGAAAAGTTTTTACTCATTTAAATAATAAAAAATTTCTCGCCATCAGCTGCGTCGTCACAGTATAAGCGCCACGGTGCTTTTGGCATAGGGAATCGTTTTGATGGCGCCGGCATCGTGTGCTCTATACACTTTAGATGTTGTTATGGAAATGACAACGGTATTGGCGATGACGGCGCTGCCTTTCTGAGAATTGGACGCCAGTAATCATTGACATGTGTGCTGTTTGGTGCTATGCAAGTCCTTGCTGTATTTGACATGCGGTAGTTTTCTAACGTAGTCTAAAGTTAAGGTTTATTTTTCAAAAATGCTTCTCTTACTATAAATGAGGTGCAAATCTATGAGGTCTGACCAACGTTTTCAAGAGATTTTCGCAATTTAAATGGTTTCTTATGTTTGGAGTAGATGGGTACGCCTAAGTACGCATTTGCTCTAAAAGCGCTTTCCAATTCAATCCCTACAGGCAACGAAGTACTGGACGCGTACTGGAAGGAGATGGAAGACTGTGATATCGACCGAGACTGTTGATCCGCGCTCGCAGTAACATTCAACACACTGCGTAGTATTCTGTTACACGGGTTGTTGCAACCGCGTTGGATTTTGAAAGAATAAAGACATTTGAATATTGAAAAACAGGTGAAAATGTCCTTTTGACATTTGAATATAGCTCTTCCTACAGCAATATTCACCTCCTGTACATTTGCGCAATAAAAAGTCACCTTTTCGGCGCTCATTTCACACAAAGCTGGATAATGCAGACCGGAATTAGGAAGAACATAAATGGAATGAAAAGAGTTGAGGAATGGCTTATGTCATAACCGACGGATCAAGGTGTTTAAATAGGCCGTTTGTAACACCTCAGCCAGTTTACTTTCCTGCGCAGAACGGAAAATTCACAAATAAGCATTTAATTAAGGTTTCTCTCTTCTATTCAGTCTAAGAAAAAATAAAGTGCAAAGACTGACAGATTGTAAAAATATATGCGAACAAATGTTGAATAAAGAAAAGAAGCAATATTGAGGTAACAGAGACGTTTAGAGGGCTGTCAACACAACCATAAAATAATGCCACAGAACTAGAGGTAACGGCGTGACAAGCACGTAGTGCTATATTTCCAACAAATACTCTGAATAGGCGTCCCTGTGAATTGGCTTGAACATAAAAATAATATTGGGGTTCATCTCGTCAGCCTGCTATCACTGCGAGTGACAAGTTGAGCCCTTTGGGTCAAGTTATCATTGTGTCCAAATAAGAAGATAAAACATCCTTGCATGTGAACACTGTATAAATTAAACGACGAAATATTTTCTTAGTTGTGACGAAGATTAAAAAAAATGTGTCAAATTATAAAATTCGAGATTTATAATTTGACAGCAAAATAATAAAACAATTGTCCGTGAGGTTATTCATTCATTAGCCAAGTTAGCGTAGAACCCATGGTGTTCTTACTACGGGCAGAAAAAGAGTATTAGACTATCTCGCCGTGAAGACCTAGCGCAACCTTTAAATGCATCGATGGAAAGGCGCAGCTCCTCTAAGACGGCCCTCTTCCAAACAAAACTTCCAAGTAGCACGCATTCCTTCGCGTTCGTCTGAGATACTGCGTCCAGCCAGACACTCGGCACGTCCGCCTTAAAAGAGTAGAGCCGGATATAAAATTTTCGGAACCGCGTAGATTTCCGCAGCCTCATGCATGCGTGATGCATAGACTTCATTTGGACGTCGCTTTCACAGGAAAGCACTTGCATTTAATGGGACGAGCGTACACCCCGGACTGTTCACTTGTGGCATGCCCAGACTCTAGGGCATATGCTAGTTGTTTGTCCAGTATATTGGCACCAAATGCTACCGTTGGCTGCTTCCTTGATGCATTTGGACAGCAGGCCACTCTTGGAGGACTTACTGCTACGCGCTTTTCCGCAAAGTTGGCTAGCAGTCAACGCAATGCGCGCATTTTCTTGTTTTTTTTTGACTGACACGGGCCTCGACCTGCTGTTCTGATGTCATCAAATGTGCGTCCACATACTGTCATCTCTCTCCTCACCACATCGTCGCTCATCACTACCCTTTTTTCTTCTCCCATTCCTCTTCCCCAGTGCATAGTGGCAGGCGAACTATCAGCTTTTATGACAGGTCTCTTGGCCTTCGTTTCATTAAATTTATCTGTCTACATTCGCATTCGTCAATACGCGTTAAACAGTCACAATTTTGAAGTGCACCGCGTGCTAACCTTATTTTACCGTCAAAAGTTGGCAGCGCAAAAACATAACCTTTACATCTGGGTAGTAAGTATCTAAACAATGAAAAGAGAAGAAACAACACAGGCACCTTTACTGGCGTCAGCTTGTGCATTATCAGTGGCTCGTGCAGGTAGAAAAGGGGATGTCCGCAGAAGCGAAAGGAAAAGTTTCAATCAAACGTTTGTTATAGCCACGGCGTGCGCCTTATCGATGCGACGCCTTTGCGAAATCCATGGGCTGAGCTAACAGAGAAACAATGAGTAATTATATTCCGCCCAGTCTTTCATGCTTTAACTTTTCTACGTCAGTGCCTTTTACAATCGGTCCCCGTGAGGGTGATTAGGCGTGTGAAACCTTAGGGCATTCAGAACTGTAGGTGTATGTTGAAGAGAAAGTGCTGGTTGTTCTGTTAGGTCAATATGATTTCAATCATATAAGCACGAGACCCTTTTTTAAAAGTTGATGCCTGTAGTGACGAGTTTCACAAAATACGAGATGCCACATAGCAGCCGTTCCGCGCAATAGCGCACTGAATCGACTCGCGACGAATTCGTCATTAGCTGAACGCCTCGTCTGTTGCGAATACATGCAACATCATGTGCTTTTCGGTGCAATAAGCGTGGAAGCCTCGTTCATGACTCATTCGGGATACGGCGAGCTGTGGCGGTTGCAGGATCCTGTAACTGTGGCGGCAACACCTTACTGCGTTTCACCCGCGGAGGCTTTAAACCTTAGGAACGCATCGAAGCCAACCATGTGCATGCCACATCATCAGCTTTTGAATGACAGCAATGCTTGAAGCGGTTACCCATAAAGTAGCGCGTTCCAGCTAGAACCGCCTAGTAGAAATACATTGCGTCATTCTAGATGTGATATGAAGTATAATTGACCCGCCGCGGTGGCTCAGTGGTTAGGGCGCCCGACTACTGATCCGGAGTTCTCGGGTTCGAACCCGAGCGCGGCGGCTGCGTCTTTATGGAGGCAAAACGCTAAGGCGCCCGTGTGCTGTGCGATGTCACTGCACGTTAAAGATCCCCAGGTGGTCGAAATTATTCTAAAACCCTCCATTACGGCACCTCTTTCTTCCTTTCATCTTTCACTCTCTATCCTTTATCCCTTCCCTTACGGCACGGTTGAGGTGTCCAACGATATATTTGAAACATACTGCGACATTTCCGTTCCACAAAAACTAATTATTATTATTATCAAGTATAATTGAAATGGGTCGTGAAGGTTGCGCTAGAGATCGCCACGAGCTTGCGGTGTTAAATGTGAAGCGCCATTAAGATTTTGGTGGGCAAATAAAAATTAAAGAAATAATTTCCGCATAGTTTTCGGTTCATGGCCAAAAACGGCAGTCTATGGACAGCAATTTAAAGCATTTCAGTCAAGAAAAATTGTTCGGGAATTGCAACGCTTTTCGCATTAACAAAATATTAAAGATACGAGCGCAATTAGGACACTCAATCTCCTATGTAGATTCGTCAATTTCTGACTCCTTTGAGGGCTGCTGGTCTGCTTTTAACACCGCAAATGTGAAGTACTGCGTTCTATAATGCTGCTTTCGGAGAAGTATTATTCCACAAACCTCGGGGGACGTGTGCGGGGAAAACTTTGCCGTACCTACAGCCCCGATTTGGATTTTAAACTGGCGGCAGGAAAATACAGATGTTCTACGTTCGCGGCTGCTTTACACCACTGGGATTTACGCTTCTTTGTTAAGTTCAGTTGTTTGTTTGGCTCTCAGTCGTTTTCCCCAGTCACAAATTATGATTTCATTACTTTTTTCTCTGTGTACATTTAATCTTGTCTTTTTCTTCCGGAAGGTGTCCACAATCACTGGGCTATGGCGAGGGATAATTTGTCGGTTTACCTGCAACAATTAAAAATTTTTAAATACGTCTATAGTGAACATTATACTCGAGGAAGGAAAATAGTAGCGCCGAAAAAACACACACACAGCAGAAGAACGACATAGGACGAGAACGAGTTGTCCTACGTCGTTCTTCGATTGTGTGTGTGTTTTTTCAGCGCTACTGTTTTCCTTCCTTGAGTAAAATGAATCATCTAGCCCAAATAGAAATTCTTCTAAATGAACATTGTAGTTGGGGTGTTTTCCACAATCATCTTGCAGCATGTGAAAGAAAATTTTTATGGAAGGTATCGTTGGAAGAGAAATACAAAGTTGAGTATATTATGTTGGAATATTTAGCATCGGTAAGTAAAAGGTAAACTATTTACAATGCCTTAGGAAGCAGTATTAAAAAAGTTTGAAAATATGTTTGGGTTTTAACTTAGCCAAACTGAGGACACGTTAGAAAGGGTGTGTTTAGCCTAGTTGGCTTATGGTTTTGCTTTGCTGGATCGCCTGCACGCATGGCGGCGATATTAGATTCAGGTTAAGCTCTGATCGAGGTTACACAGATCTGATTTGTTCACGCCGACATCGTCGCGACGATGTGCAATGTACTGCGCGAGAATGTGTTAAAGTTTGACGCTTGGCTTGGTCGGCCGCGGCGACAGCACAGTGCCCTCGTGCAGTGGCCAACGACGCTGATCTGTCCGCGTCGCCGCGGGTTAGAAACCCTGTCGCGGCGGTAGGCCCTGTGGATATGCTAGGTTTCTCCATGGTCACTTCCAAGGTCAAGCTTCACACAAACTTGATCAGCCGGTTAAACCTCGTGGAGTAGTGCCTCCGCACTAGAACCAGACGCTTCCAGGCAACAAAGCGCTGGCGCTACTAACAACTGAATCATCACTGCAGCTTATTGGGCACGCGTTTACCTAAAAGCCTCGCACGCTGTGCTCTGGATTTCGTCATCATATCTTTTAACCAGCTCGCATTGAAGCGGGTATGTTTGTAGCGGCCGCTGAGGTGAATATTACTCGAAAGTAAGTAAAGGACGCTGTAAGTCTCTCACTTCACAGTCTGCACCTCAAACACGCTGTACACCTAACCTGAAGGTCGAAGACAACTAGGTCGCCGACCTGCAGTTGAGCTGACCTTTAGTTGAGGTGACGCTATGAAAATCGCAAGAAAGACATGTCTGCTAGTTGGCCTCCGGTGGTGCGGATTTGTGGGCCGTCCCAAATGACTGACACTATCTTGAGCTGAATCGAAAACGGTACACTTGTGACAGAGTATTACGGTTCTGTGTGCACCACAGGATTGTATAGTTTATGGCTTATGACGGTTTAACGTCCCAAAGCGACTCAGGCCATGTGAGACGCTGTAGTGAAGGGCTCCGGAAATTTCTACCACCTGGGGTTCTTTAACGTGCACTGACATCGCACAGTACAGGGGCCTCTAGAATTTCGCCTCCATCTAAATTCGATCTCCGCGTCCGGGATCGAACCCGCGTCTTTCGAGCAGACAGCCGAGCGCCATAACCACTCAGCCACCGCGGTTGCTCACAGGATTGTATAATTTTACTATTTTGGTTATGTAACAATGTAAATTCATTCCTGCTTGGGCCAAACAATGGCCGCCTGCAGTATTCTGAAATAATAATAATAATAATAATAATAATAATAATAATAATAATAATAATAATAATAATAATAATAATAATAATAATAATAATAATAATAATAATAATAATAATAATAATAATATTAATAATAATAATATAAAATAATATTAATAATAAATCAGTTATCCGGCCACCATGGCTAGCCTTCAAGGTCACAGATTAACGTCTTTTCAGTGTATGTTGCCCTTGGTGTCCGGCTGCAGAGTCATTGGGAATTCTGTTCACGTTATCTTCGAGGTTTTCTTTTTTATCCGGCTTGTTCATATGGCGTTTAAACTGAACCACTGCCTGACGTTTCAACTGTACTTAACGAAGTACAATGGAATAGAATTTTATTAGAATATCGTAATAGAGTTAGAATAAGATTGAAATAAAGTGTGAATACAGAGAATAAATTATAAATAGAATTGGAATAGCGTTGACATGCTACAGCAATCCTCGCACGTATGTTCCTGAAGTGCCCACGGTGTTTATTTTATTTTCGCAACATAAACTTCTCCTTTCTCGGCGTAACGCACGGCTCAACAAACACAGTCTTAGTCGTACAGAGATCTCCCAGCAAATCGAGATACAACAAAGGCATCCTCATCCTTTCCAGCTTCCTGGTCCCTTCTTTAACTGCCTAATGCAGGAATTAATCAACACCTACAGCAGTACAGTGTTTAGACGACAAAGGATGCCGCTACGCCTTCGAAGTACACTTCGTTGTTTTGAGGAAAATATGGCCTGGTCAAGCTTTTTTCTTCCGCTTCGAATAATTTAGTCTCAATGCCATCTACCGCCTCTTGCTCAAATTGTTGCTTGCCGAATTGCAGCGCTAAGTGCTTCATATGGCAATGAGTGCGAAAGTGAATGAAGAAGAAACAAAAGCTAATATTTTGTCGTAATCGCCTCTGAAAATTTCGTTGTTTATGCCACCACGCCTTGGCCAACTCCCCATGTGGGTATGTGCCCTGTTTTCAGAAACGTGAAGGGAGTCACCGTTTTGCTTCCTCAATTTTCATTCCGATTTTTCTAGATCTCTCAAAATTCTTGATGTATTTTCACAAACTCCTGTATTTATATTTGAGCCACTTGAGGTAAACCAGGATGACCCCGCAGGGGGGCGTCTGCTACATGCAGACGTTGGTGATTGGTGACACCACAGGTTCCTGAGCATCCGCAGGGACATCCCCGCAAGGGGATGATGGTGAACGGTGCACCCCCACAGACCCAAGCACCCGCACTTAGCCGTGCGTGGCATCGCCGTGTCCGGGGAAAAGGGGATCCTAGCGGTTGAGCCGATGCCCAGCGCTTGGACCTTTAAGGCCTCTCGGCAGAGGCAACACACCACTTTCGCCCCAGCTTCCTATAGACGGCACCTCCGGCCTGACCTGACCGGGGGAAATCGGCAGTCGCCTTTTCCTTTCCTCCTTTCCA
Organism: Amblyomma americanum; assembly: GCA_030143305.2. Taxonomy (NCBI): domain Eukaryota; kingdom Metazoa; phylum Arthropoda; class Arachnida; order Ixodida; family Ixodidae; genus Amblyomma; species Amblyomma americanum. The sequence goes on along the minus strand of JARKHS020012563.1, from coordinate 233,278 downwards.
TCTTTTACATTCCTATCTTCTTTCTCACTACTGTCCTGTCTCCTCCTGGTTTCCCGGTTTTTTCCTTTCTTCATGGGCGGCTAGGGTTAGCCTTGTGTGGCTAACTACCATGGATTTCATCATATTTGGTTATAGTTGAGGTGTACAGCTAGCGCGGGCAGGACTTGCGTGCAAGCGCCTGTCCTGTCCCCTTGTTGGGCTCCGTGGTGGGTGGCTGGCACCATGGCCGAAGAACATTTTTTTTCCATGGCATCCTCCTTACATTCAAATGATCGCCCTCTGAAAAGGGGGAGGACCGATGTCACATCCCGGTTTTCAACTAAAGAAGACAACTCCAAAGTACCACATCGTCAACAGTAAAGAAACAGAAAAGCCAGTCAGACAAATATCCCCGTTACTTGTTTCAAGAGTTCTTACAGATTCCTTGCGCCCTCAGTACAAAGTCACAAAGTTGGCTAGAGGTGACCTCCTGCTCGAACTGCTTGACATTACTGAAATATCAAAGCTTGCAAACATTGAATTGGCGATATTCCTGTCTCTTTGGCGATATTCCTTTTGGCGATATTCCTGTCTCTGTTACGCCACACAGATCATTGAACACAGCACGTGGCGTCATCTCAGACAATGACTTTCTGCACCTAACAGAGGAAGAAATGCTTGAAGGACTTTCTCCACAAAATGTAACCAATGTCCATAGAATTACAATCCGCAGAGACAACAAAAAGATTCCAACAAAACACCTGGCCCTGACGTTTGCCTCTTGCACTTTACCCGAGTGAATCGAGGAAGGCTATGCAAAAATCTTCGTTCGATCGTTTATACCCAACCCTACACGCTGTTTCTAATGTCAGAAGTTCGGCCACGGCTCCCAAAGCTGCCGCGGCCGTAACACCTCTGCTAAATGTGCCTCAAATAACCAGCAATCAGACGACTGCGATCCCGCGCCACGCTCTGCAAACTTTGAAAGCGACCACGCCGCTTATTCAAAGTCTCGTCCTGCCTAAAAGAGCCGCCGCGGTGGCTGAGTGGTTATGGCGCTCGGCTGCTGGCCCGAAAGACGCGGGTTCGATGCCGGCCGTGGCGGTCGAATTTCGATGGAGGCGAAATTCTAGAGGCCCGTGTGCTGTGCGATGTTAGTGCACGTTAAATAACCCAAGGAGGTCGAAATTTCCGGAGCCCTTCACTACGGCTTCCCTCATAGCCTGAGTCGCTTTGGGACGTTAAACCCCCATAAAACCCATGTCCTGCCTAAAAGAAAAAAGGAAATAATTACATTCAATACAAAAGATAATATCACATTTAAAGAGGCAAGAAGGCGTTATGCAATGTCACAAGGCACTTTCGCCTCCTCCCCATAGCCGCCGCGGTGGCTTAGTGGTTATGGCGCTCAGCTGCTGGCCCGAAAGACGCGGGCTCGATCCCAGCCGCGGCGCTCGAATTTCGATGGAGGCTAATTTCTAGAGGCCCGTGTACTGTGCGATGTCAGTGCACGTTAGAGAACCCCATGTGGTCGAAATTTCCGGAGCCCTTCACTACGGTGTCTCTCAGCCTGAGTCGCTTTGGGACGTTAAACCCCCATAAAACAAACCAAACCTTCTCACCCCACACAAACTTCGCCGATGTGATGCGCGGGCGGGGCGCACGACAGCGGTCTCAGGCGCCTGCCCAGCTCACACATAGAGAGGCTGAGGCTGGGCCATCCGTGCCTGCGGCAAATGCAGCAAGAGCTGCTATGCCACCACCGAAAAAGCTCCCGCCGGCCACCAAGTCGGCAGCCCGCAAGGCTTTTTAGTTCAGGAGAAGCCCACAACCTCCCTGCCCGCGCACTACCCGCGGAACTACAACGCCTCCAGTGAGGCGATGGACACAAGTCACAGCTCGCCTCCGCTGCTGCGGATGCGGAGCTCTCTTGATCGCAAAAAAGAAAAAAAACCTTAACAGGTCTTCAACTAGAAGGGACGTAAGGTTTGATTACACCCCCGCCCCCCCCCCCCCCCATTATCATGGCGTTCCTTATCCACTGTAACTGCCGTGGAATTCTAAATAACTATAGTGATGCAACAGATATCTTAAAATCTCTATCTCCAGTAGCACTGTGTCTGCAGCAGACCAACTTGGAACCTTCTCATAAAAATATTTAAAAAAATTGTCTTTCGCCGCGACCGGGACCAGGCAAATAGGCTCTCTTTAGGCGTTGCTATTGTAGTTAAGAGCGGCGTTGCAACCCATGAAACAAAGCTTCAGACGATTTAGGAAGCCGTTGGAGCCACCGTTCTTAGCTTTAAAACAATTACGGTATGCTCAATATGCCTTCCACGACATCTCGCTGTAGCGCTACAAGGTCTGGAGGAAATTCTTAGGCAGCTAGCAGTGCCATGCCTGGTAGTCGGGAATTTTAAGGCGCACTCCTCATTTTGGGGGAGTGAACACAGACACTAGAGGTCGGATTTTAGAAGATTTTATTCTGAGCAACAACGTCTGCCTGCTCAATACAGGCGAACCCACATATTGTTCTTCATCCTCAGGAAAGATGTGTTGCATAGAATTGTCTTTTAGCTCTTCAATCGTTTTTTAACGATTTTAGTGGAATGTTCTTAGCAACCGATGCGGAAGTGATCACCTTCCAGGGTTAATTAACTTTTCATCGACATCATCAATCATTCCAACTAAACCACGCCGTTTGAAGCTGCACTTAGCTGACTGGCCACTGTTTCGAGAAGGGGGCTCTCCGGAGAAAATATTTTCGTATGATCTAAGCATTGACGAACTAAATGAAATTTTTACAACATGTACCACTGCGGCTGTGCATCTAGCTGTTCGACAGTCGTCAGGAGTAGTACGCCATAACCACAAGAGTTGGTATAACCAAGATTGCAGGGAAGCAAAAAAGAAACAGACTAAAGTCTGGAGAAACTTTCGCAGGTATCCAACGGCTGAGAACCTTATAAGCTTTAAAAAGGCACGCGCAAGAGCACGACACATCCGTCGCAATGCTAAAAAAAAACTTCATGGAGAAACTATGTGTCGTTTATAAATACTTCAAAAAAATGTGGAAGCAGTATCCGCAAACTTAATGGAAGCTTTTCTCCTTTCGCAATTGCTTTCCTAACACCCTCGGATAGACAAACAAGCATTAGTGAAGAGGCCGACAAACTAGGGGAACATTTCGCCACAGTTTCTAGCTCCTCACACTACATACAATCTTATTTAAAGTACAAGAACACAATTGAAAAATGATTGCCGACAAGTGGCAGTGCAAATAAACATTACAACAAATTAATTACACTACATGAAATCCGTACAGTGCTGTCCGCCGGCCAACAGACAGCACCAGGCACAGATGAAATTCATTATGAAATGCTTGCTCAGCTCTCCAAAGGTGCTGTAGAAGCTGTTCTGAAATTCTTAAATAAAATATGGCAGCCTGGAAAAACGCCAGAGGCGCGCAAAAAGGCCGTGGTTGTGTCATTTCTGAAATCTGGAAAACCGCCAACTTCGGATGGTAGTTACAGGCCAATAGCACTTACGAGTTGCCTTGCTAAAAGTTTTGAAAGTGTGCTAACTATTAGGTTAACGTTCGTCCTTGAATCGCGCAAACTTCTTGGTATCCACCAATGTGGATTTAAAAGAGCATGCTGTACAAATAACCATCCCGTCCGTCATGAAAATACAGCCCGTGAGGCATTCAAACAGCACTGTCTGGCAGTATTTTTTTACTTGGAAAAACCTTATGATACCACCTGGAGGTTTGGGATTCTTCGTGACCTCGCGGATCCAGGTATCTGTGGCAGGTTGCCGAATGGTTTGAAAGACTTTCTTTCTGACCGTTCATTCCGTGTACATCTAGGTTGCACGGTTGCGAAAAAAATTCCTCCAAGAAAATGGCGTACCGCAGGGATGTATTCTAAGTACCACATTCTTTATCGTAAAAATGAACTCAATATCGCAAATAATTCCAAAGTCAATCATGTATTCCGTATATGTTGACGAACTTCAAATTTTATGCACATCTTCCAGCTTATCAACGTGCAAAAGACAGATATAGCTTACACTGAACAAACTAGCGACTTGGGCAGACCAAAATGGATTTAAGCTCTCTCCGCAAAAACAGTTGCTGTTCTTTTTTCACTGAAAAGAGGCATGCAGATTGATCCCACCCTGCACATGAATGAAATTGTTCTGCAAGTAATTAAAACAAGAGTATAAATTCCTAGGCATAACTTTTGACAGATAGCTCACATTCTTACCCCACATAAACACCCTCAAAAGAATCTTACCGATCTCTAAATATATAAAGATACTCTCACGGAAACACTAGGGGTCCGATGGGTTATGCCTTTTACAGATCTACCGCTCCGTAGTACGGTCCACTTTGGACTATGGATGCATTGTGTATGGGTCTGCAAAACCACCATACCTAAAAAAACTGGCTCCCGTACAACAGCTGGGTCTCCGTATATCAACTGGTGCATACAGAACATCCCCTATTACAGTCTATATGTAGAAAAAAATGAATCATCTCTTGCAAACAGAAGAACAGTGCTTACATGTGCATATGTCCGAAAATAAGATTCTTACCAAAACACCTTCGTTACCCCATAGTTACCAATAAACGACAATCAATCAAACCTTTGTTATTACGCTTTGAAGATGCATGTCATCAACTGGGAATACTAGAGGCTCTGCCTAAAATTGCCCCCAGACAGGATCTATTGCCGCCATGGCATTGCCTTCCCGCTGCGTGTAACTTCACGCTAACAGAGTTTCGTAAAAAACAAACACCACATGAACACCTACTACAAGAATACTTGGCTTTGAAAGAGAAATATTCAAGGTACATGGAGTTTAACACGGATGGCTCGAAAACAGCGACGTACGTTGGAATTGCCGTAGTACAGGGGAAATGGGAAAAAATAGCAAGATTGCCCAGTTATGTATCAATTTTTACTGCCGAATGTTATGCAATGTGTATCGCTCTGGACAAATACATGAGAACATCGAAAACAGTACACTATACACCGATTGCCTGAGTTTACTCACTGCGCTGCAGTCAAGAAATGCGGTTGAACCCTTAGTAGGCAGCATCATACACAACATAGAAAAAGTCAACACAAGGATATATGATAAGGTTCTGCTGGGATCCGAGGCACGTCGGCACAGAGGGTAACGAGAGAACAGACTCAGCAGCAGTACGAGCTGAAAATGGTGAAATCAAAAATGGGAACATACCTTTTAAAGACTGCATGAAGCTGATACTTAAAAAATTAAAGAACAAACGGCAGAAAGAGTGGCATAATGAACTGAACAACAAACTACACTTCATAAAACCCACCTTGGGGAAATGGAAGTCATGGAGACACCAGGAACGTTTCACTGAAGTAATCTTATGTCGCCTTCGCATAGGACACACACACCTGACCCAAGACTACTTACTTACAAAAGAAGACAAACCTTTTTGTGAAAGATGCCTAGACCAGCTCGCACTAAACCATATCTTTAAAACCTAGAAAAACTAAAAGACAAGTATATTAGTGATTTTTATAATCAATACATTCCATTTCACCCGGCGCTTTCCCGAGTAATAATGCAATTGTTGACATTTCTTGTTTTTATTTTTTTACGAGAGGGTAGTTGTTTTAATAAACTATGAATGCTTCGCTTTTCTTTGATTTACCTCAGCCACTTTCTCATTCCTGAGAAGGCTTAGGCGTCTATTTCATTAGAAGGGGCATCAACATCCTTGCCGAGCTAAGGATGGATGGCGTCTGAGGTTACCTGACTTTCTTTAAAGCATTTATCATTAACCATTTCAAAAATTATTCTGCCCTGTACCTTCACTAGGCGGTATGAAATAACATTTTAGGATGTTTACACAACCGTTTTGTTTTTATATATAAAATACCGCACAATACAATTTTCTATACCTTGCGTTTCGCGCATGATGGTCTTAGCCGCCTATGTGCCATAAAACCCAACACAACACAATACATAAACCTGGATGAGTTTTCTCCTGTGTGGATCTGTACCAAACCCTTGCCAATCCCCCAACGGGGGTATGTGCAACCGCGTTTGAGGCAACAACAACAACAAGCGATGCCACTACACATAGGCCAATCCCCCATGCGTGTGTGTGCCTTGTTTGAAGAAGAAGAAAGGATACAGTGCACAGAGCACCTGGGGTGAAGAAGAAGAAGAAGGAGGCTCTCGCATCGAGAAGACAAAATCCAGGCCACGCGAATAACGAGAGGGATCAATTTCCAAGCAACAGTTGCCAGGCCTGCCACGTAGACGACCGAGACTGGCCGACCTGATGGCGACCACACGAACGAGGCCGCCTGTGCCTACTCAGGACGAAGAGCTGGAGCTGTACTGGGAGCCTCGGTACCACTCCTACTTTTACGCCGGCGTCATGACGCCACCCACGCGACAGCTGTTCAATTTCCGGGGCAAACCCATCATGCGCCCCACCGATACGCACACCTGGACAGCTGTCCATGTGGAGCCGGCGGTAGCTCTGCCTCGACACCCAGCTGCACCGTCGCCCCGACCTGTCATCATCCATGAAGACGGGCATGTAAGCATGTCACTCCTTTTTCGGTATCGCTGAAGCAGGCGCTGAAATTGACTTGGCGGCTGTCTTTGCTGCAGATCGAATGCGTGGAGCAGAGAGAGAGGGAGAGAGAGCTTAAAAGAACTACTATTTGGGCTAGATGGTTCATTTCGACCCAGAAAGGAAAACAGTAGCGCCGAAAAAACACACACACATAGAAGAACGACCCAAACACGGTGCAGAGTGCAAGGTGTGTCACAGTGCGGCTGAACATTCGACGGGGGAAAATTGCAATCGTTGCAGAAAGTGCGAACCTCGACTTAATGATATAAAGATTCTGGGCAGGAGCGCTGATAGTAAGGCACGAGAGGTTTTAGGGGCGTACCACATCAGAAAAAGAGGGAAAAGGTGTGTCAGCGATACATCTGTGAACCTTGTTAAAGCTGAGATTTCATACCTTGAACGCTTTTGTTGATTGCATGTGAGATTTCTGTCTGCGCATGCCTAGATTTTCTTATATTTGCTCGTTTTTCAAAAAATAAAATAGATAGAGAGAAAGTTTTATTTAAGTAATTCGAAGGAGCCGGTAGGTCGGGGCCTCTATTCCAAAGCTCCGCTGGCGGCAGCTGACTTGCGGACTAGCTGGACTATCCAGGCTTGCCGGTCCAGGTTGTCGCTGGTCAGGGCCTCCTCCCACTGCTCGCGTGTCGGGCGTGGCACAATTATTTTGTTCTTTTTTGTCCTGGCATTCCCAAGATGTATGGTAAAGCGTGGGGCTTGTTTTGCACCAAGGACAGTAACTTGGGTATTGTGTGGGTTTGATCATGTGTAAAATGTGAAGACTTGGATATGTGTTTGTATTATCCAGTCAATTCCATCCGAGGAGGACAGTTGTTTCTGTGGCGGTGAGAAATGTCGTCTTTCTAGCCTAAGGTGTTCTAGCCTGTCACCATACGACCGTAGCTAGGAGACCGTAGGGCGGAGACCGCGTGGCAAAGAGAATTTTTCCGACAACTTATTCTTGACTGTTCACGATCTTGTATGTAATCGCTACGTATAACCGAATAGGAACGTGCTGTGAGTCAACATATAATTCTTCTAATGGTAATAGACTTGCATCTCTACCGATCTACTTTGAGGCTTTGTTATGATTGTGGTGCTCAACCGCTCTTAGGAAGAATTTAAAGGGTTGTAATAATAACATGAAGTTAAAAAAGGACAGTGGTGCCTGGCGGCGTTCTGCAAGGCCGTTTATCCAAGCAGCACAGGGAATCAGCCCAATATGGGGACTGTAATGGCAAGGGCTGATCCTACAAAGGACCAATGTGAAGCCATTTATTTCCAATATTGGGCCAATTACCCTTGCTGCATGGGTAAATGTTGGTCGACAGTGCGCGTCAGCATTCTTATTCCATCTTATGACGAAACATATGGATGGCTTATTGGAGTTCGATTTGCAGACTTCCAACATACGCTTATTACTTCCCACGTTGCTTACAAACGCATAAGTAAATGCGGAAAGAATAGCATCGAAGCTTGTCGAGGGCATATTATTCCAGCTCCGGTAGAACTTTTGGAAGCTACAATTCATAATTTCTAAATGCCCAGTGCAGTAAAAATTGGCAGTGGCTTAACTTGATAACCCTAGAATACAGCGAAAAGTTTCTGCGCACTTGATTACTCATCGCGTGGCTTTACATCACCCCGTCGGATGCTCTTAAGGTCAAATGTCAAAGGCAAACACCGAGGTCGACTCAAGGTCAGAGATCAAAGGTCAACCAAATGTCATCGGTAAAAGTCAGGGGTGAAGGGTTCGACAGCATAACTGAAGGCTGTGCTGAAGGTTGTTAGGTCGTTGTGCTGCCTACCCAAAGACTGCTTTACCTAGTGTAGGGAAGCTCTTAGCTTCAAAAACCTATCACGGCGACTCAATGAATTTGGCTTTCGCGTGGAGTTTCAGCGCCCGGGACGGCCGCATTTCAGTTAAGGCGAATGATAAAAAAAACTCCATATGCGATGCGATGTCAGCGCACGTTAAAGATCCCCTGGTCGTAGGCATCGTTTGATCCCTTTACTGCGGCTTTGCTGATAGCCCATATGTACATCATAAATTTTAACTCCAGTTACAAATACTACTATGATGACCAATTAACGAAGAAAGAGGCTCTAATGTACAATACGCCAAAAGGCAAAGTTAGATATGGATGGCGCATTTATTGGAACTTGGTTGTGTAAAGAAACATCTTCGGAAATCTTTCCTGGCCTGGTGTTCTTTCATCACGGTCTCCTATCTCTGTCTTTAGAATCTGAAAAAACATGTTGCCCCAAGATATGTTCTTTCTGAAGAAATCTGATATTTTTCGTGATATTTTTTTTATGTATGCTACATACTTTCTTTGACATACTTTGGTATTTTCTTTTCCTAACCGCGGACGCCATGTTGTAGTGGATCATTTTGGCATGTAATTGTGTTTAGTCGAGCTGCACTTCCAATCATTGCCTCCTTCATCGCTTGAGTTTAAAAAATATTGATAGGTTGGCGGCGGCAGGAAGTTATATCATTACTCCAACTTTACACAGTTGTAGCGAAACAAACATAATTTTTATATTGAAAGTACAGGTACCCTCTCACACTACTGTACACGCCATGACATTAATTCGTGCTCACCCCTGACACATCAAGCAGCTTGATAAAGACAGGACCTACAGCAGGGTGAATGAAATTTTTGTTATAGGCTGGAAAACGTTTTTGATGCGTCGTGCAATATCGACCTATGACTCACTAGGCGAGAGTAATTTTATTGTCTGCTTTTTAGTTTCGCTTCGGAAAAATCCAGAAAGAGAAGCATGAGCTCCGACACCGCCAACAAATGGATGTTTTTACGGGCGATATCTGTACTAGAGTAGTATTTGTCTAGGATATGGTTGATTGATGAATGCGTGCAGTGATTTGAGTTTCTTTTCAGTTCTTCGAAACAGGCTTGCGCTAACAACACAAATAATCTGCGTCTTGGCGAATATTGCGGACCCTAATATGCCTGTTGTATTAAGCGCGTTGTAAGAGCGCAGGCTAGCATTACCGTGTCAGAATAACGTTTAATTACTTTTATTTGTATTAGGAGGAATGAATACAAAATTATAACCAAATATTTTAAACAAGCATTTTCTCGCGTTTCATATAGGCTACTTCCCACGCATTCCTATAAGCTTCTGGCAACAAATCGGGACAACTGACTGAAAACATATCTGGATAGTTGCCGCTATTGTTTATGTTTACGTTTATATGAGAAAAATTTTGAACCAAATGGCTGCCGCGATGAATCACTTCCATAGTCTGCAACCTCTTCGAACACAGTAGCTCTTTTTGAAAGCCTAGTATATTCGTGGGTATTTCGCTTTCCTTGCGGTGTTGTCCTTTGATTTTAGGTGTTTACTCGTGCCTAATATATAGGTGCATTTGCTGTACCCACGACACAGCTAGTTAAATCTGACTTTTCATTGGACTTATTGGTTTATTACGCCACCCAGTATGCAATCATCGCTGCCGGGTTAGGGCGGTAATGGTGGAAGGGGTATTCAGAATTGTCCGCGTTGTGGAAGCAATTTCCGCAGCAGCAACACTGCTTGAGTTTGCGATTTATAATGTACAGTAGAATATAGTAGAATTCCTTCTTTTACTTTTTACATGCCGTGTTATAGGCTCTGCTCGCTCTTCCGATGTCTGTTCTATGCGCTTTGAAAGTAAAAAAATAAAATTGGTTTTGGGGAAAGGAAATGGCGCAGTATCTGTCTCACGTATCGGTGGACACCTAAACCGCGCCGTAAGGGAAGGGATAGAGTAGGGAGTGAAAGAAGAAAAAAAGAAAGAGGCGCCATAGTAGAGGGCTCCAGAATAATTTCGACCACCTGGGGATCTTTAACGTGCACTGACATCGCACGGCACACGGCCGCCTTTCCGTTTTTCCTCCATAAAAACGCAGCCGCCGCGGTCGGGTTCCAACCCGGGAGCGTTTCGCCTGCATCGAAACTCGGCCGCCGTAGTGAAAGTAAACTGAATGATATTTACATTCGTCAACGTGCTGATGCTCGAACACTCGCGCAGGGCCGACGGAGAGAAAGCGGAAAAGGACGCCAGATTTCGTGGAACTTTCTGGACCACCCAGTCAACCGGGACGGAGCCACAGAAACAATGAGCGGCGTCACTAACAAGGGACCAGTTTACACGGCGTTGGGCGGAGGCGTGTGCTGCGCCGTGCTGTTTGTGGTGACGGTGCTTATCTCCGTGTACATCTTGCTCAGAATCTTTGCTGAAGAAGACCGACGCCGCACAACCGAAAGGCGAACGCCAACTCTTGACATCACCACTGAGGAGGAGGACGCTATTCTCACGGTCTCTGTCCCTGAGCGCCCTCTGTCCTCGTCATTTGCGACAGCCGCGTCCCGTACTACGGCGTCAAATACAAAAGGTCGGCTCTTGGGAGAAGTGGCCAACGACACCTTCTCCGCGGCTAACATGTACGGCGCGGAAAGTGGTGCTAACGTGACTCGTGCAATCCGCGGAATTTCAATTGCCGGGATTTACTGATTTCCGAAGAGCAGTTCGTCACCGTTTGGACTCGGAAGCATTGGTAGCGTGGCAGCGTTCGGTATCTTCGCATGTACGCGGTTGCTTTAGAATTAGACCATACTGGCCGTGCCTCAGAAAAAAATATTTTAGTGTGTGATGTCCCTGCAAGAAAAGTAATCGACAAAGAAAAAACCATGAATCCGAGCTGAGCCGAGAAGTTTTTACAAAAGGGAGATTACGCCGTGAATAAAAAGGTTCTACTGTTTTTGTAGCGATAGCTACATTACCGTAGCATTTCGAGCCTTCAGCGTGGTGACGCCTCCACTCCATGGCTGCGCCGCCACGTTGTCACGGGGTTCGTCACGTGGTGCGGAGCAGCTGCCGGAGGCGCGGCACCGTGACTGATCACGTGGTTAGTCACCTTGTGGGTCACGTGACCAGTCATGTGGTGCGGAGCAGCTGCAGCTGCCGGAGGCGCGGCGCACCGGCGAATCCGAGCGGCCACAGCTGTGCGCATGCGCCGTGTCAAGTGGGACGACGATGAAGAAGGAACGCCCAGCGACACTAGGAGAAGAAGAAGAAGAACGGAACGGCGAAAGACTGACTTTGCAGTTCAACTGAATAAGTTCCGCTCGGCTAGCTGTAGCTATCGCGTCACTCGAGTTTTAACCAGAGCTAAACGTCGGCCAATTTTTGAGTTATAACGTCCAGTTATGATTGGAGGTAGCAGTTATTATGGGATGAACACTTTCAATCTGCGCTCTTTATAGACCTGCATGTTCTTGAACTAACCCCCGTCATCGTGTCCAAAGCCAAGATCATTCTTTCAATGCGCTGGGTCGTGCTAAATGAAAAAAATTAGGCGACACTTAAGATCCGCCTTTAGGATATGATGCGATAGCGTTAATGAATTGTTGCCCATATGCGGGGAATATGATTCTCAACTTTATATCATCTTTCTGGGTAACGGAGCATTTAACGTTATTGCGTGAAAATGACGGTCGATCTGCGTTGCATGAAATCGGTCACACACTACATTCATGGACACCTGTTTGTCCTCATACCACTTCTGGCGCCGTGGTGCAGCGGTTAAGCCATGCGCCACTGCCCTGCAATGGCAACTCCTGCCATCCGTAGGGCTTGATAGACCCAGGTTCCTCTCGCCGAATAATCTCTCGCGAAAAATCATTAATTGAACTGCCGCCTGCCACGGTGGGCAGTTTGCTTCCAATCCAATTGGCAAGTTGCCAAGGGCATATGTGCCGGCTCATCAAGGCTGGATCGAAAACGGTACAAACTGAGAGACAAGGGCTTTTCGGTTGAGTAAGCGCACTAAAAATCCAGTATCAGTTGTAGCAGATGTTTAGACTGGTCGGAGCGACAGGCATTTTCCAGCTTATGTCGGGAGCGATTTTCAGTTGAATTCTCCACCGTTGATCTGTAAGTTTGAGATGTGAACTTGGCAGCTCACTGCAAGGCACTACACAGTTTTGCAGTAGTTGAATCTTTAGAGATCTGGTCACACGCAATGCGGAAAACGTCCCATGTGCTATGTGTATTACCTTGGCTCCGCTCATTGCCCCCAAAGATTTGTTACCTAACCTTCTTATATATATTGTAACCTTGTGTCAATAATTGTAGCCGTGTAATATGAAATCAATGCCCGTGACAATGAAAAAATAAAACAAGCGTAAAATAACAATGTTTACAACATTTGATTGGGTACGAAATAATTTTTTTTTGGGTGGAGACTTTTTTACTCAATTTACATCATGAATGACAGAACTGAAGTACACACAAGATTTCTTATTAAATTAGCGGTCTTTTTCTAGCGGGCACACAAAATACGATTTTGCTCGGGTCAGAACCTCCTCATTAGTGCTAGGTAGAAAACGGCGATGAGTGGGCAGTACCGAAGGACGGAGCACTCGCGCAAGAAAATGCTGCGTAGAAGGCGACCACGAGGAGCGCTTGCACTAGGCACATACACGCCTCAGGCCAATCCCCCGCGTTGGGTATGTGCCATTAAGCCCGAGGACATCATCACCATCGTCATCGTCACGTGCACGCAAGAGACGATTCTGACTGGCTCTGAACATCCGGATTAGGACTTGTGCTCTAAGAACAAGTGACATCAAGGTCTAGCGTCCATGAGGTCACCAGTTTTACAGACCTTGTGCGGAGTTCTACAGCCGTCACCAGGGCATTCAAGACGTATTTGTCGCATTCTTCGTTCAGAGCTTTGGCGACAGGCACGGTATCTGAAGGAGTGCTTATGGGTGGCATGTGGGCGGTACGGAACAGAACATCAGCAAACCAAGGTCTACAGGGAGTGGTTTGCAACCTCACTGCAGACGACGGAGTTCTTGTGGGCTTCCGCCATTCCTCACCTTCCAAGGAAAGAAAGGACTGCAAAGCAAGCTGGAAGAGTGCAGCTTCTGGGCGAAGCACATCTTCCACCGCAACACCGTAAGACCCTTGAACACGGACCGAAGTACTCCCAGGAGCCAATCCTATCACCGGTGGAGAGGCTAGCCATTTCCAGAAGTATCTCCAGAAAAGTCAAGGATGAACTTCGGCCAAGGTTCCTGGAGGAGAGCGTCAACGCCTTGGGTGTGTCACCGGGCAGACCGAAACGGAGTAAGGACTTGCGTGGCCTCGTAGATTATTTCCACAGTGCCGATTTAAGACTTGTGCTATCAGATAAGGAAGGGCATTTTGTTGTGATTCCGGAAGGGATGTTCAATGAAAAGGCTTTGGCGGCTGTCAAAAAGTGTTTTAAACGGGTCAACGTAGATCACGTGGTTGTGAAAGAGCGGGTGATTTCATTGTTGAATGAGTTTAATTTGAAAGCATTAGCCACCTCTGTTCAGAAATCACAGGGAACGGAATTGGACTTATTTTTTTCGGCAAAAACCCACAAGATCGATGTCCCATTTAGGGCTATAGTTTCCGAAGGCGGCACTTGGCAGTATTTAATCTCTAGTTACCTACAGGAACACATTTCAGGATTGACAGTTGACGATCCTTTTGCTGTGAAAAATGCCGATGTTCTTGTCAAGTTCCTAAGGCAAGAAAATCCGGGAAGGTGTACCGGTTTCAGCATAGACATACAGGACCTTTATTATTCTCTTCCGCATAAAGGCATGTTAAAAGCGGTACGCAAGTGCATAGATGAAGAAAATGACGAAGCTAGGTTTGTGAGTCGGTGCGGCATTTCGGTGTCTGCTTTTCTTGAGATTTTGGCTTTCTATTTGCAATCAACATATGTGGGATGGCGAGGAGATGTATATGTTCAAAGAAAGGGCATATGCATAGGTTCGAAGGTTGCTCCAGCCCTAAGCAGCATTTATCTTTCCCAGGTAGACAAGGAAATAAAAAACAAAATTGGGGGTCTTGCAATGCATATTTCAAGATTTGTTGATGATTTTTTAGTTTTAGTAGACAGGGACAGTTTCAATACAAGAGTGAATGACATTCTAAAGGTTTTTCAAGAATGTGGTAAAGGACTGTCCTTCACTTTCGAGTTGCCGTCAGAAAATGCACTGCAGTTTTTAAGTTTGAAGTTGTTTTTTAGGGAAGAGCACATCTGCTGGATGCATTCACCCCGATCCCAAAAACCGGTGTTAAGTTTTACCTCAGGGCACTCAAAGCTAGTAAAGAATGGAATTGCAATGACTACCTTACGTTCAAGCCTCACAAATTCATGCCATCACTGCATAGCCGACAGTCTGATGTTACAAGTAAGTAGATTAGAAGCCGCAGGGTTTCCACAGGGGGTGATTTCAGCAACTTGCGAGAAGCTGGTGAGGGTAGTTCGAAAAGATTTCTTGAATACAAAATTGGACAGAACAGGAAAAAAATTTGCTGTTATTCCGTATATGCACCAAACGGCTCATAATCTAAAAAAGGTGGCGGGCAGATTTGACGTGAATGTGGTGTTTTCTGCGCCACACAAGTTGGGGGGGCTTTGTCGCATGATAGGGAACCGCCATGACAATATATCTAGAATTAGCCCATTTCGTTGTTTGGTTTCTCATAGATCAAGGTGTGTAGAGTGCGCATGTTCAGTTGTATATGAACTTCCTCTTTCATGTAAAAA
The DNA here is from genome assembly GCA_030143305.2 of Amblyomma americanum. Lineage (NCBI taxonomy): Eukaryota > Metazoa > Arthropoda > Arachnida > Ixodida > Ixodidae > Amblyomma > Amblyomma americanum. Next base: position 218,059 of record JARKHS020012563.1, on the reverse strand, counting down.
AGTATATATAGGACAGACCGGCCGATGTATAAATATTCGACTTAGGGAGCATCTTCGTTCACTATCAGATTCAAACTATTCGCATCTAAGAGAGCACTGCGAAGCATGCAAGATTGAAAATAAGAAAGTATGCAGACCCCTAGTCGCGCGCACACGTATTTTATTCCGCCATAGAGATAAGACGACAAGGGAGCTCATTGAGGCATATCACATTCGGAAAAGACGGGATGAATGCACCAGTCAGCCTTCCTTATTGATGGTCGATAAAGAGGTCGCTTTTCTTGACAACACGTGATTTGTGTTTTGTTTTTTTAGTACCTTTGTTTTTTTCTGGCTGTCTCGTGTTTTTTTCGGTTAATCACAGAGTTCTGAAATCGCGTTGTAAGGTTTTATTCTTGACTCATGATATAGTCTTAGACTGTTGTATTTCTGGGCATGTGCGCGAGTGACGTCAGGTCATGTGACTTTTTAAATATAAATGTCTGTTTTTTCTGAATAAAAAATAGTTGTGAGTCAGCGCTCGTCCGTGTGGTTTCCTTCTTCTTTGTCTTCCGTCCCTTTTCGCGCTGTTTTTTCCACCCAAAATGAAGACCTTCGTATGGCTGGCTGAAGCAAGAGGTGCGGTTGGTCGCCATTCTGCCGACGATGCGAGGTGAAAAACCACCGCAACATTGGAAGGTCGCACACCGAAGAGTGGTCGTGTGGGTGTATAATATATGTTACGTATTATTTTTCAAGAAAGCAAAGGGGGTATAACAAATCAGACATTCTTCGTGCTAACTGTACACTCCGAAAGCTGTTGTCGCCTTTTTAGTGATTAGCACTAGATTGGGCCTAGAAATGCGTCCGTCGATGCTGCGTAAAGTCTTCAAGGCAGCTGGGGCCTGAATCCCCTTTTCGCCGCAAGCCTAGTCGCAGACGTTCTGGGACGTCTGACCGGGACCGTCATTCAAGCTTTGTTCTCGCAGCTGCAATTCGCAATACACTGGTTTATTCTTTACAGGCAAAACACTGCATGACATTTAATATTGTTTGATTACAACCCAGACATGTTGATGTTTGCAGTAAATTTTTTGCGAGGTGCAAACTTAGCAGTGTGAATAAGAATTACAAATAAAAAAACACCTTAATTACAGAAGGCTTAAAACTTAAGATAGGTATAATGCCCTAACAAGAACAAGACTAACCCAAACAAGACGAGTACGACGCACCCGAAATAGTTCGCGGTCGAACGGAATGGCAGATAAATCAGGGGATAGTTGTGTAATAAGAAAGTAAATAGAGGGATAACTTTTTAAGACATAATAAAACAGATTAATAAACTAATTATTGCGTCAGTTGTTAGACGGGATTCCTGATGAACGGTCGTGAACAATAATATTGAAAGATGAGTTCAAGAATTCCAGCATGCAGGAATACCGCTCTTAGAAAGATAACATGAATACGGGAAAATGTAAGCATGAGCGGCGTTACAAATCGTATTAAATATGAAGGTATTGCGCAGGTAATGTGGAGTGGCATCAGGGTGCTTCACTGAAAATGATTTTTGAGAAACCGAAAGGGCGCAGTAACTTCCTCACATCGCTCGATTGACACCCAAAACGAAGGGATAAAGGAGGAAGTGAAAGAAGAAAGTAAGAAAGAGGTGCCGCAGTGGAGGGCTCAGGAATAATTTGCATCACCTGGGGATCTTTAACGTGCGCTAACATTGCACAGCACACGGGCTCCTCTATCGTTTTGCCTCCATCGAAAGGCGGCCGCCGCGGCCAGGGTCGAACCCAGGTACTCCGGATCAGTAGCCGAGCGCCCTAACCAGTGAGCCATCGCGGCGGGTGCGGTGATGTTTGGTTTCTAGAGTTCGCCCCGCCGCGGTGGCTCAGTGGTTAGGGCGCTCGACTACTGATCCGGAGTTCCCGGGTTCGAACTCGACCGCGGCGGCTGCGTTTTTATGGAGGAAAAACGCTAAGGCGCCCGTGTGCTGTGCGATGTCAGTGCACGTTAAAGATCCCCAGGTGGTCAAAATTATTCCGGAGCCCTCCACTGCGGCACCTATTCTTCCTTTCTTCTTTCACTCTCTCCTTTATCCCTTCCCTTACGGCGCGGTTCAGGTGTCCAAAGATATATGAGACAGATACTGCGCCATTTCCTTTCCCCCAAAACCAATTATTATTATTATTATTATTATTATTATTATTATTATTATTATTATTATTATTATTATTATTATTATTATTATTATTATTATTAATATTATTATTATTAATATTATTATTATTATTATTATTATTATTATTATTATTATTATTAGAGTTCGCCTATTCGCTTCGTTAGAGGTGAGTACCTACCCACCCGCTTCTCGATTGCATGACAGCTACTTCTTTTACTGTTGCTGTGCCGACGTAACCATCCTGTGCACTTCGGCAGCTACGCTGATTTGAGGTGTTACTAGCGCCTGCTGGCGCACGGTATCGTAGCCGGCGTCACACACGGCAATCGCTGCAAATGCACTCCCAGGTGAAATTATTTGCGGTCCCAGGGGATTCGATAGACTGTTTCCACTTCAAATGCATCATTGTGAACTGAAAACACAGGCTAGTTTTTAAAGAGTATACTGCCAATTAAAGAAAAAAAACGTGGCAGAAATAAATTGTAGTGCAGATGCAAGCGGAGTTAAGAAATCTTTTGCGCGTGTTAAAGCATATTCGTGTCATTATATATAAGTGCGAGTCAATCATTTTTATTGCATTTTTTCCTACATCTAGCCAGCCAGGAAGAAATTTATTACTTGCCCAATTAAAAAGAAGCCTCTAGCACTAATGAGCCTTTCGTGGAAATATTTTTAGGCTATTATAAATGGACAAATATTAAAATTCTTGATTTCAAAATATTCTTTGCTTCGTGCAGCACGGTTTCTGACAGAATAAGTTTTGAAGCGCAGCGAATTCGCTTTATAAAAGACTTCTGTTGAGCATAGATCCTTCATTGCGTCCTTATTTCTTAGCTCCCCCAAAGTGCCATTAGCTTAAATAAAGCCATTGTTCGCTCTCTTTACGTATAAGGTTCCAATTATCGCTGAGAATAACTGAAAATTTTAATCAGAAAGTCTTTTCACCGGAAATAGGGACTTAAGACGTTGAGGTGGTATTTAATTTTACATGCTGCCAGGCTTTTTTCTTCTGGGTCTCTTCGAATTTTAGTCAATAAAATGACTTGCCTGACACCACAGCGGTGGGTCTGTAAAATCTGTGCTAAATTAGAATACTCTAATTCTACCTCACTCCTTAACCACCAGCAATAAATGTAATCAGATATCGTCCCATACACCCGCATCTTCATGGATCATTCTCATGCTATCGGTTTGCGTATACTAGAAGTTACCATAACATTTATTGCCGAGCTTTTTACAGCCAGTCATGTTTTTTGAAATAAATATAAAACCTATTTACCGAAGCTTACCGTGTGCTCGGTTTTGGTGGTTTAAAATTTGAAAGACATCTTGGTAATTTATTATTACGCAGATTAAATCAGAAGCCTCTTTGAAACCGTAACCTCAACGTGGATTAGACAAGTGTGGTGTCGGATGTCAGGACATAATTGCTTACAAAACATCCCAAATGTTCCCTTACCCGCACTAACTTTATTACTCGTTTGTACTCCGTGTTATGTTCATGATCAAACTCTCTCTGTAATTCGACAAAATTCATACCATAGAAAACTGCCCAATAATGATTTGTGAAACAGTGTTCTATTTAAAAGGATATTGCAGCCGTTTAGGACTACTAAGGTGCAAGGAAGATGGTGTGTTGCGGTGCAACTCCTCGCTGTTACGCTTCCTAGGCCTCCAGCGTTCGTTCATTGCCAACACTACGAAAGATGCCGGTTTAAAATCAAGCATTGCTGTTATTTCCATATCGGCGCTATATATTATTAGGTGAAATTCATTGTGCTGTCCGGCAAGTTAAATATGAACTGCTTGACCATTACTCGATAATAAATATGACATACTTTCCATAAGAAAAAAGCAAAGTTATCATGGTAAGGTTTTGAGAGTTGAAGAAGCCTTCTGATAGTATGCAAGGTGACATACTGCTTCAAAATTGCCAAGGAGCACTACTGAGGGGCATTTCGCTCCGGATAACTATCTACCTAGAGAGCTACTAGGAGGGATATAAAGTAAAAAACACAACTTTTCGTTAGCTTCAGGCAAAAACAAAGAAATCCAAACAAATCGGAATCAGGTAAACTGTTTTTCATAAAGATTACATGGAAACAATAGGAACGTTTATTCAATGCTGTGTATTGATCATGACGGAAGAAAAACACACATGGAAAACAAAGTAAGCGATGCAATCGTCGTCTTTACATGTTTATTTGGAGATGCAGGGCGGAGTATCCAAATCAACGAAAATTGTCCACAACACTTCTGCGCATAATGACTGCCAGTGTTGTTGAAAAAGGTAATGCGCTGCTGTAAATATGTAGGAAGACAGAGTATTTTATCACAACTCCTCTATTGATAATCAAACGTATGTTGCAAGTAGACCATTCTTATTGAAATAAACTAATGAGACTAACTCAATTCATGACAGAAGCGCGATAAGGTTAAGTAGCAATACGCTTACCGAGCTCTCATTGTGTGGGAAATCAACACCAGTCAGAAAGACAGAATTAAGTGCCAGTCAGAAAGTAACACTGATTCCGCTGTGGCGCAGTAATGGTGAGCACTTATAAATGAAATTTGATAGTCAGGAGTAATGATATTTATATGACTCATACCTAATTTTTATTTCTTGCTATTTAACGTTAAGAGATCGGAAGCGGGCAGAGTGGGTAAGGGAACAAACGCAGGTTAATGACATCCTAGTCGAAATCAAGAGGAAGAAATGGGCTTGGGCAAGGCATGTAATGCGTAGGAACCGCTGGTCCTTAAGGGTAACGGAGTGGATTCCAAGATAAAGTAAGCGTAGCAGGGGGCGCCAGAAGGTTAGATGGGCGGATGACATTAAGAAGTTTGCAGACAAGGGGTGGATGCAGCTGGCAAAGGACATGGTTAATTGGAGAGACATGGGAGAGGCCTTTGCCCTGCAGTGGGCGTAGTAAGGCTGATGATGATGATGATGATTTCACGTAAGCCACCACCAATGACTAACGTGACAGTGTACTATGCCGACGTACAGTAATCGAATTCCACTATAACTCTAATTTCACAATATCAGTTCACTGTAACAAGCTCCCAGTCTATAGGAACTGTTGCTGTCTCCAACACCATGAATCGAAGTAATATGTTTCGATGGCTTCACAGTTTAGTGTGTGGGGGGGGGGGTTATAGTCCCAAATCAACTCAGGCTGTGACGAACGCCATAGTGATGGGCTCCGGAAATTTCGGCCACCTGGGTAGACTACGTTGCAATGCATAGATACTGCAATCACCATGCCGTTAACATCTGAAGCCATCAGGCCGCCGCGGTGGCTCAGTGGCTATGGCGCTTGGCTGCTGACCCGAGAGACGGGGGTTCGATCTCGGCCGCGGGGGCTGAATTTCTATGTAGGCGTAATTCTCGAGGCCCGTGTATTGTGCGATGTCAGTGCCCGTTAAAGATCCCCAGGTGGTCGAAATTTTCGGCGCTCTTCACTCCGGCGTGGCTCATAGTTTGAGTCGATTCGGGACGTTAAACATTGATAAACCCAAACCAATAGCTCTAGACTAGTTTTGTTGGAAAATTTTTTTCGTTATAATTTTTCTTCATTTCCCGTACGTGACCTCTACAGATGAAGATCTCATACGCACCCTTGCTTCTGATTTCGAACCTTCGACTAAATGAGCCGTTCCGCGGCCACTATTGACTAGGACGTGATGAATTGTCTGCGTAGCGGGGTGGCCAATAACAGTACCGCAATACGACACGCCCACTCACGTGAGTGATAACATTTTCCTGATCCGATAGAAAAGTTTTCATTTGCTGTCGCATTCTTTGCAGAAACCGACCGTCGGGTATTTCGACCGCCGGAAGCCTTAGGAGGAGTAATTCAGAAACGGACAAGCACAAGTGCCATCGTTTTCAAATTTTGTGGCCTTTTGAGGAAAGGAAGAGGCGCAGTAACTATGTCGCATCTTGGTAGACACCTCCTCCAAGAAAGGAAGAAAGGTGCCGTAGTGGAGGGATCCGGAATAATTTCGACCACCTGGGGATCTTTAACGTGCACTGACATCGCACAGCATGTCAGTGCACGTTAAAGATCCCCAGGTGGTCCAAATTATTTCGGAGCCCTCCACTACGGCACCTCTTTCTTCTTTTATTCTTTCACTCCCTCCTTTGTCCCTTCCCATACGGCGCGGTTCAGGTGTCCGACGATATATGAGACAGATACTGCGCCATTTCCTTTCCCCAAAAAACCAATTACTCAACCACGCGGTGCGGAAATGGATAAAGGAGTGAGTAAAAGAAGAGAGAAAGAGATGCCATAGCGGAGAGCTCCGGAATAATTTCGATAATCTGCGGATCTTTACCCTGCAATGACATCGCACTGCAAACGGGCGGCTTTTGTATTTTTTTGCCATGCAAGCAACGCGCAAGCAGAGCTGTCTGGGCAAGAGGACACCAACCTGGCTGTAGCGTCTAGAAAGTGATTAGTGGCTTTTTAGGGAAAAAAATGAGGAAGTCCAGTCACAATGAAGTTGTGGAGAGGAGGAGAGTGGGGATGAGAATGTGGAAAGGAGGAATGCAGATGTGGGGATTGGTGCTGGCCATATGCATGGGTTTCGCTAAGGTCACCGCTGGCATAGAACCGGCTGTATCCTAATGAATTTCTTGTGGAAGACACATGTGGATGTCGTGCCGAACTGAATTTCTTGTATTCAAGACACGAAGAAAGACTGTGCGTTTTAGACTACAATAAGAAAGTGGATTTCTGCAGCCCCATCAATTGTAAAGCATTCAAGTTGCAATTAATACGTTCACAAAGCTGTGATGGTTGCCTTGAGCTTTAAACATGCACTGAACGGTAAAAGTGATGCATACTGCACCCCTGGAAGAGTATGTTTTGGCAAAATATTTTTGAATAAGTGGACAACACGCGCTCTTTTGATTTCCCAAACTTAATACTTAATTTCCTTGGTGTGAGCGCCTTCAGTTGTCGGATAGAAATCGGTCCCGTAATTGGATCCCATGGCTAACACGTGCCGTTCTAAAGAAATCAGATTGATCACCTGTCACAATTTTTTTTCCGTGAATTTTCGCTTTCGGGTAATTCTGGCTAATCCTTAATTGCGGAGCCACAGAACGTCCTCAAGCGTGCCTTCCACACTACGCAGATGATGTACATATGCTACTCCAGCGACAGCTCCTGACATTACGTACGCATGTAATATCATCATGGCAACACATTTTTGCAGCGGTGCACATTGCAATGTGCGCTGATATGTATAATGTACATGAGTCGAGGTGTCAGTAATGAAGCGCTAAATGCTTCTTACCGATTCAAATTACGTAATAACGGTCGCAACTGAGAAATTGTTAGCGAAGGAATAAAATTTTACGAACTGGGCCCTAATTTATCTTCGTAATCAGCCCTAATTAGCGGTGAAGTGATAGAACCTCTTTGGAATGTTTCATGCTAATATATTACTGCTAAGAGAGCCCTCGAAAACATTTAAAAGCCGAAGTGCTACCTTGCTCATAAATATACTTCTTGCCTTGTAGATAGCGCTAGCTCTGAATATCCCAAAAGAGCCGAAATGAGGCTGTCTTCAGCATCATCTCTGCTACTGCTCCTGTTTGCATGGTAACACCTTTTGATTATGCTTCTGAACGAACTTTCGCTGACTCTCATTAGCGACTGTGGATGTTATAGGAATTCTTAATTTGGCAGTATAGGAATTTTGCGGTTCAGATATCCCAGTAATTGCGACAATTTAAAGGCAGCCTAAGGAAAACTTCATCCTCTTATGCTTCTATTTAGAAAAAAACAATTCTGCGCATTAAACTGCCTATATTAAGGTTTAATGAAGTGCTGAACATGCATATACAATTACAATGTGTTAGTTGAAAAACAATAGTTTACCCCGTTCCCCGTTCGATTGAAACTCATGATTTAAAGACAGGAAAATGATTAGATCAAATTTAGCAAAGTAATCGAAGCATAGCGGACCCTCGATGGTTGATACACACAGAATAGTTTTCTCGTCAATGCTGTAGCCTAGCCAAAAAGCCCGTAGCGACAATACATCTACTTAATATTTTTACCTTTTTCAGCTTTTTAAACTGTAGTTATCAGTGAATGCAGCCGTACGTTAATTTAAAAACTGTAATATTTTGATACAGTTGAAATTAAATCTTTCCTTAGCACCGCCCAGATTGTGCAATGTAATACGTGCTTTATTATGGGACAAATATGGGCAACGCCAGTCATCAGACTCGGGCAAAAAAGCACTTGAGAATACCGTTCTCATGTAACAATTTCTCAAGCATCGTATATACCAAAAGTGCTCTGGGGCCGTAGCATGTCATGTCGACTAAATGATTTTATTGTATTTCTGCGAGAAACGTCGAATGTTTGAGCTTTCAAGATCTTTAGATTGAAATCAGCGAATCGTGAGAACCCGCCGCGGTGGCTCAGTGGTTAGGGCGCTCGACTACTGATCCGGAGTTCCCGGGTTCGAACCCGACCGCGGCGGCTGCGTTTTTATGGAGGAAAAACGCTAAGGCGCCCGTTTGCTGTGCGATGCCAGTGCACGTTAAAGATCCCCAGGTGGTCGAAATTATTACGGAACCCTCCACTACTGCACCTCTTCATCCTTTCTTCTTTCACTCCCTCCTTTATCCCTTCCTTGACGGCGCGGTTCAGGTGTCCAACGATATATGAGACAGATACTGCGCCATTTCCTTTCCCCCCAAAACCAATTATTATTAATCCTGAGACCTGAAGATTGGCAATCATCTATTAGCGCTCATAAGTTCTAAGCTACAAATGCTCCAATGAGCCTCTCAATTTTCAGGATGTACATTAATTTATGGTCACTTGCATGACACACACAAAAATGTTCTCCTGCATACGTCAACTTTGTAATTAGTCCTGTCATGGCCTCTGCCTTGGTGCTGATGATATGCGATATCAATCTTCTTGAGCACGTGTTGTTGCATATCAAAAAGTCTCTCGAAACAGCACATTGTTTTAATTATTTAGGCGCATACTTTGAAGAGGCTGGGTTTTTTTTTATTTCTGAACGTAGGACATTTTTATGAAAAATGCGCATTTTTTTTTTCAGAATAGCTGAGAAAGGCTAGCCTCTCTTTGGGAAACACAACAAAAGTCTATTGTCGAGGGGTCTGATAATGGCAGTTAGAATTTTTTGAAATTGTTTGACTACAGCCATGGCCGGTTTTGATCCACCCGTACGTAGCAGAGTAAACTGAACATCCACTGATCAGAATCTATCATTAGTTTGAGATGGTTGATTATTTTAATCATTTCAAGGTTGTCGAATACATATTTAATTTTTATAATTATAATATTTGTTTAGTAGTGAACATATGCTTAAAATAAATACCAGCTAAAAGCAACCTGGGTTTGCAGATGCACATGGCGTCCCACGGAAATTAATACTGCCGCCGCGGTCGCTCAGTGGTTAGAGATTACTGTCCTGGAGTACCCGAATTTGAACCCGACCGCGGCGGCCGCGTTTCGATGAAGGCTAAACGCATAGCCGCCTGTGTGCTGTGCGATGTCACTGCACGTTTAAGATCCGCAGGTGGTCGAAATTATTCCAGAGCCCTCCACTACGCCAACCATTTCTTCCTTGTTTCTTCCACTCCCTCCTTTATTCCTGCCCTTACAGTGCGGTTCGGGTGTCCACCGAGATAAATGAGACAGTTACTGCATCATTTCCTTTCGGCAAATACCCATTTTACCTGCGACGGAGGCGAAACGCAACAACGCCCGTGTGCTGTGTGATATCAGTGCTGTCTGTAGCGTTTTTCCTCCATAAAAACGCTAGGGCGCCCGTGTGCTGTGCGATGTCAGTGCACGTTAAAGATCACCAGGTGGTAGAAATTATTCCGGAGCCCTCCACTACTGCACTTCTTCCTTTCTTCTTTCACCCCCTCCTTTATCACTTCCCTTACGGCGCGGTTCAGGTGTCCAACGATATATGAGACAGATACTGCGCCATTTCCTTTCCCCCCAAAACAATTATTATTATTATTATTACTATGCGACGGAGGGGAAACGCAACAACGCCCGTGTGCTGTGTGATATCAGTGCTGTCTGTCTGTTGTTGCCAGGAGGAAAGAAAAAGGAAGTGCACAGGCCTGCTTACTGGCTCAAGCCGAGCCACAATCGCTACCACGTGCAGATAGTAGCAGAGTTGAAAGATGGGATAGAAAGACAGGATAGTAAAGACGCGTGGTATAAAGACCCAGGCCGATCCCGGAGGCAGTGCAATACCGGGCCAACCGTTGGCGGAAGTGAAGCAACCTTCACTCTCCGCCACATTACCAAAAATAAGTCCAATTGGGACCCGTATCAGATATTCTACGGGGTCCGGACCACTATCAGTGCATGTTAAAGATCCCCAGGTGGTCGAAATTATTCCGGAGCCCTCCACTACGGCACACCCCTCTTCCTTTTTCTCAGTTCCTCCTTTATCTCTTCTCTTACGGCGCCGTTCTGGTGTCCGTCGATATGTGAGACAGATACTGCGCCATTTCCTTTCCCAATCGACCAATCATTTTACCTGGGGATCTTAACGTGCACTTACTTCGCAGAGCACACGGAAAAATTGAAAATTATTCCGGAGCCCTCCACTACGGACCTATTTGTTCCTCTCTTCTTTCACTCCCTCCTTTATCCTTTCCCTTACGGCGCGGTTCAGGTGTCCAACGATATATGAGACAGATACTGCGCCATTTCCTTTCCACCAAAAACCAATTATTATTATTATTATTATTTTGGGGGAAAGCAAATGGCGCAGTATCAGGCTCATATCGCGGACACCTGAACCGCGCCGTAAGGAATGGATAAAGGAGGGGCTATAAGAGAAGTGAAGAAAGAGGTGCCGTAGTGGAGGGCTCCGGAATAATTACGACCACCTGGGATCTTTAACGTGCCCTGATATCGCATAGCACACGGGCGCCTTAGCGTTTTGCCTCCATAAAAACGCAGCCGCCGCGGTAGGGTTCGGACCCGGGAACTCCGGATCAGTAGTTCAGCGCCATAACCACTGAGCCACTGCGGCTGGTACACCAATAAATTATGGGGGGTCCTAAGAAATTCTTATGATGTAAATGTGAGACCAAAAGTATGTTGGCCCACTAGGTCAGCGAAAAATTGTGAAAATAGGTTTTTGGGGAAAGGAAATGGCGCAGTATCTGTCACATCTGGGCGTACACCTGAACCGCGCCGTAAGCGAAGGGATAAAGGAGGGACTGAAAGAAGAAAGAGGCTTAGTGGACATCTCGATAGCTCCCTGAGTAGACGTTGGCGCCTTCCTACTAATTAATGCGGTAATGCGGCTTTCGTTCCGACACGGCTGCTTAGTGATGTCACTTGACTGCTGACCCGGAAAAGGCGGTTTCGATTCCAAAATGCATCCGCCGCGGTCGGGTTCGAAAGTGGGATCCGAAGTTCCCGGGTTCGAACCCGACCGCGGCGGCTGCGTTTTTATGGAGGAAAAACGGTAAGCCGCCCGTGTGCTGTGCGATGTCAGTGCAAGTTAAAGATCCCCAGGTGGTCGAAATTATTCCGGAGACCTCCACTATGGCACCTCTTTCTTCCTTTCATCTTTCACTACCTCCTTTATCTCTTCCCTTACGGCGCGGTTCAGGTGTCCAACGATATATGAGACAGATACTGCGCCATTTTCTTTCCCCAAAAACCTATTATTATTATTATTATTATTATTATTATTATTATTATTATTATTATTATTAGCATCCCGGCTGCGGCGGTCGACTTTCGATTGAGGCGAAATTCTAGGGGCCGTGAACTGTGCGATGTCAGTGCAAGCTAAAGAAGCCAAGGTGGTCGAAAAGAACCAGGTGGTCGAAACTTTCATTACAGCGTCCCTCATAGCCTGAGCCGTTGGGATGTTAAACTCTTATATATGAAATCAATTTTTAACTCAAAAACATTGGAAGGTTCCGACTTCATTGAAGTTGAGGAAAGGAAGGGCTCATAACTGGCTTCCAGGGTCAGTGGACACCTCAATTGCTCTCGGAGGTGCGTAATGAAGGGGGACGCCAGGGGCCTGTTGCTCGAGAAGGGGTGATGACATCATATGCGTGCCGCGTTTCGGCCACGGATTTCTGATGGCGACTGAGCTTTCGCACCGTGAGCGAAGTGATGTTCTCACATTAATATACCACAACTGCACCGCGCCTGGATATAGAACCCGCGGTTGAGAGAACAAAAATTACCTGCCGTTAAATACTGCTGAACCTGGTTGGAGAGCGAGAGCTGTGGTGTATGGGGCAAGTAGACGCGGCTTAGCGTCTGTAACGTTCAGTGCGGTCCCGACACAGGTTAGCAGCGCGCCCATCCTGCCAGCCTGGCAGGTTAGAATAGGCCGCAGCGTTCATATGGTAACCAACCTCCCGCGATCAATCATTAAGTGCCAGCCTGGCAGGTGGCAGTTAAATTAAGGATTGATCGCGATAGGTTCGTCACCCAATGAACATTGCGGCTTATTCTATCGCCATCTAGCGGCGAATCGAAAGTTCATATGTCAAGTGGTGGGGCACCATGGAGCACCACATACGGCAGGGCCTATAGCCTCCCTTCGTGCTTTTATACATGTGGCGGTGCTGAGAGAGAGATGTGGCCTGAATGGATTAGCGCTGACAGTGTTGTGGCTGACATGCGGCACTGCAGCAATAGCTAGGCCGCAGCGCTCATTTGGTGATCAATATCTCGCGATCAACAATTAACTGCATGCCACCTCCCAGGGTGGCAGGGAGAGCGCGCTGCCTATCCAGTGTGTGGAAAGCAATCAAAGCAGGCTTTTGCAGTTGGACACCAACGCCACATACACGAAAGCGAGATTGAGGTCTCCACTGAGCCACGGAGCCAGTTGTGCGCCTTTCCTTTCTTGAAAGTGAACGGATTTTGCAAAGTTGTCAACGCCAATGAACTCTAGCAACGCCGTTGGCTCACTTGTTTTGTTTGGTTTTGAGGAAAGGAAATGGCACTGTAACCGTCTCACATATCTCTGTGGACTTCCGAACCGCGCCGTACAAGAAGAGATAAAGAAGGTAGGGTTATGGAGGAAAAACGCTAAGGCGCCCGTGTGCTGTGCGATGTCAGTGCACGTTAAAGATCCCCAGGTGGTCGAAATTATTCCGGAGCCCTCCACTACGGCACCTCTTCTTCCTTTCTTCTTTCACTCCCTTCTTTATACGTTCCCTTACGGCGCGGTTCAGGTGTCCAACGATATATGAGACAGATACTGCGCCATTTCCTTTCCCCCCAAAACCAATTATTATTATTAATATTATTATTATTATTATTATTATTATTATTATTATTATTATTATTATTAAGAAGGTAGGGAAAGAAGAAGAAAACTGAAAATTGAAATTTGGATTTTGAGGAAAGGCGCGGCACTGCGTAGCGGCGGAACACCTGTGGGTCGGTGCTACTAGTGGCGCATGCGCAGCAATGACTAGGCAGCGACAGAGAGAAATACCGCTGCGAGGCGCGCGTTGTGGCGTTTTGTGCCTCCTCGGAGCACCGCCACGGCGAAATCGCAAGTACATGGCCAGTATAGCTTTCCCTTTAATATATTGCGGTGTTTGTTAGGACTATAGTTTATTGAGGCCCATTTATACGACGGAGGAACTCGCGATTCCTGTGCGCATGGAGCATCACGTGACACGCTCTCTCCAGTACCGTCTCGTCCGCAGACGGGACATGATTTGCAAGTCAAGAAGGAACCTGCTGTTTTTCCATATGGCTCAGTGGTTAGAGCGCTCGGCTACTGATCCGGAGCTCCCGGCTTCGAACCCGAGCGCGGCGGCTGCGTTTTTATGGAGGCAAAACCCTAAGGCGCCTCTGTGCTATGCGATGTCAGTGGACTTTAAAGATCCCAAGTTGGTCGAAATTATTCCGGAGCACTCCACTGCGGCACCCCTTTGTTCCTTTCTTCTTTTACTCCCTCCTTTATCCATCCCTTACGGCGAAGTTCAGGTGTCCAACGATATATGAGACAGATACTGCTCCATTTCCTTTCCCCCTACACCAATTATTTATTGTATTATTAGGTTTTTCTCTCGCAGTTTCTGGTAGCAATCTGCTGCGTTTTGAGAAGTACAACTCTTGCGTTTCGAGAAGTACAACTCAGAAGCAGCACCCAGCGTGCTGCTCTTAATTAATATTTCAAATATCGGTATTTTTTACGAGATGATGGCGCTTTTGTGTGAACAAATTGGTGGGGTTGGCCTGGTGCCGCCGCCTGCCCAATTCCCTTATGCTGGTGGAGTTTTGGGATATGGCATTGGCTCTCAGGGGGTAGGGGGATGGGTTGAGCAGCGTCAGACGGGGTGATGAGGACCGTTATTTCAAGATTTTTCCAGTCCAATCACTCCGCTGTGTCCGCTGTCCGGCGCGTGCATGCGAGCTGCTGCCCTCCGCGGACGCGGTGGAGATGGTGACGTCGGGTCACGTGGTGGTCCGTCCGCTTCGGCAGCGGCGATTTCGTCCGCCGTCTGGCTGGGCTGTAAGAGCTTCTGCGAGCGCGAAATTCGAATCTTTCATTTCACGGACTTTCATTTCAAGCTCCTTGAAAATTGTGTATTGCATATCTTGATTATCTAGTGAAGATCTCAAACCGCTGTTATTGAAACAGTTGCTGGCAGGTGGATTGCGTCACACCGATGAGATATCTGGTAGAGGGGTCTTTCGGAGATTATTCATGCGTGTCCCTTGCGCTGCTACTCCATGCTGTTCTATTTATTGTTTAGCAGGAAGACCAAAACCCGTGCTTTCGCACAGTGTCCGAAGCATGTAATTGGGCCATGAGTGACAGTGGAATATGACATTCAAAAGCATGCAATCAAAATTTGTAGCGAGGAGCCACCTTTTAGAATATTCAGGCGATTTATGGTGGCAAACTTTAATGTTGTATTGCATTATTGTTAATACCCACACTAAGCTTTAAATATTCTCTGCCAAGCTCAGTATCGTTTGCCTATCGTAAGGATTATCTTAAATTTTTTTAATTGTTTTTCGGAAATAGCGGTTTTTAATAAGGGCAAGAAAAGGGCATGCTACACCCAAGTTTTTTTTTCTCGCTCATAAAGAATTTTAAGGTATGCCATATCCGACGATATTTTGAAAATTTACACATTTTAAAATAAATAAGAAATTTTAAGAGAAACAAGGTGTTGAATGGGCAATACTCCTTGTTTTTATGCGTTAACAACGCTGATATAATCTAATAAATGAAGCATAAAGAAGTCTGCTTTCATTACGCAGTATTTTAAAGCTCAGCAACTAGCATATTATCAAGAGTTGATTATAATAGATTTTGTTCGCGCAAGCTTGTGAGGGTTGCGCTATATTACCGAGCAGCAATGACATAGGATTCAGGGCAATACATAGCCAACGTTTCTTCTGGAAGTACAGTTTTGACGCAAATGCCACATTCGTTACCGCATCTGTCACTATTCTAATGATTTCCGCACATTTGGTTCAAAATGCTGCCAGAAATTTTAAAGGTTTTGTAAGAAATAACGATCAAAGAAGGCGAAGGTGTGCGCAACACTTGGTAACGTTATGGTCTAACCGGGATCTTCTGGAGATTTAAAATTACCTGGCACAGAGATTATGGCAATCGCTCTTTTACACTTGCTAAAATATCATTTTTCATGTTTTGTAGTCACTGCTTTGGTGCCATGGGCTATGCAATTGAAAGCATAAAATTGGAGGAAAGAATCGGCCAGAGTAGCTGTACAGGCTACGTGAGTACGCTGTTTTCGTCACGCATGAGAAATGCTGAAAATAAAGTTCATGCTCATGTATGTCAGTTCTAAGAACCAATTCACTTATCTGCCATCTCAACAGAGGTGCGACACTGCTCCATGCCCACCACACTGCACTTGTCCCAATCCCATTCAAGGGTATATTACAAGGTGGACCTGCTACTGAAAGCAACGAGTCTACAACCGCTGCCTGGAGTTGCTCTTGAAGATGCTGGCGGGTACATTGATTGGAAAATAAAAGTAATTCAACGCAAACATTCCACAGAGTAAAAAAGAATAATCAGCCCTGTTCATCACGATTTTTCTTCTACGTAAACTGAAGAGCAGACTTGAAACTCCCACGACCGTGCTATTTGCACATGCTCGCCTTGCATCTTTCCGCTTCAAACAGAGCCGGAACAAATAAGGCTGTGCAGCCACGTCGTCATACGTAGCTTTGTATGCAATGCATTACTAACCATCTGACAAAACTTGCTGATCGATTGATTTATTTATTTTTACACGTCAAACCTACGCAGCGGAGAATGATGTAGATCTTACATGAAACTTCGAAATGCTACCCCCGCCTCCGGGATAGCTCCCGACCTGAGGATACACGCCATGAGCGCTGCCTGTAAGGGCGCCACTGGAATCCCTCTCGTGGCCAATTCTGAAAACAGCGGCGGGGTGCGCTGCCTGGGCTTCCCCGCGTTGGCACGCGCTTGTCGTTCTCGTTGCCGGCTTGTCGCGGCCGCAGTGGTTATAGCGGCTGAGGTTTTGTAAACGTTGCTTTACAGTGAAGGGTATTTCTATGGCTGCACAAACAGAGGTAGAGAGGGACTGGCGCTGAACGAGAGTGGTCGCCTCTTCGACGCGGAATGGCGTCGCGTACGCGTGTGCGCCTTGTGCAACCATGCGCCACGTATCGAATGTCGTGCCTGTAAATTACCACACCAGTGCAGAAACATCACCTTTCGGTGCATTTACGGAAGAGTTTTGAAAAACGGATCGATGCTTGATCGTATTATATTCTGTGGCATTACCATAACCCGGCCAATTATAGACGCCTGAGCAGACTGAAAGAAAATTAAGGGGGAAAGGGTTAATTATCGCCTTCTATGCTACATTTAGAGATCCGCCATCGATGTGCTCGTTTTAAAAGCACTGCTATAAGGCACTGATGCTAAACATATGTAAGAGCACTTAGCTAAGCAACCATAGCGTTTTTTTTCATTTGTTTGCTGCAGTAACAATAAGACATAATTTAAAAAAAAACATCGGAATCAGACGCAACTTTAAAAAATCCAGCTCTCGATATTTCGATACAGGTATTATTGTCGGTGTAATTGTATGCTGTAGCTTTTGTCACTCAGGATTCCTTGGTTGAAAACGAAAACAAAACGATAGTAATTGAGGAAAATGCGACAAAAACCAAAATTTAACGCAATTAAGGAAATGCTAGCTTAAGATCTCTCTCGCTTTCGTCTTACATTTAGTTACTTGCATTATTTCTGAGCTGGCTAGCAAGCAAGCCTGCAAAAATTGCTCACCTTTGTAGCTCGGGGACTTCGGCGATTCACCAGCTGTATCGCCGTATTAAACATTACAAGTGATAAAACGGAGCCCTGCGGCATGCCCATTTCATCAGGTCGAGACGCTGAGAGATGGGCCTGAAACGTGAGCATGCACTGTCCGCCGTCTCAAAAAGCCCTGGCCGTAGAGCAACAGGCACCCGCTCACCCGTGGCTACTGAGCCCAAAGCCGTGGTATCAAATGCTGACCGTGGCGACATCATTTTGACGAAAGCGGAATGCAAAAGCATCCCCTTGGTGTGAAATGTCAGTGCACGTTAAAGAACATCGAATGACCCTACTTAATCCGGATCTCTCCTCGACGCTATCCTTCACAGTCCGTGTGCGCTTTCGGAATGTTACTCCTCACATCTACATAGACCACTTTTCCTTCACAAAAAAATCATTGAATAATTAGTACAGAAGAAAAAAACTAAGAAAACGAGATCACTATAATTTGGAAGTATTATTAGGCTTCTGCAACCAAAAGTATTGCAAGCAAATAGGTACACTATGAAGTTTCATGCTTCAGTAATAATTATAATTGGTTTTTGGGGAAAGAAAATGGCACAGTATCTGTCTCATATATCGGCGGACACCTGAACCGCGCCGCAAGGGAAGGGATACACAGCGCACGGGCGCCTTAGCATTTTACCTACATAACGCAGCCGCCGCGGTCGGGCTCGAAGCCGGGAACTCCGGATCAGTAGCCGAGCGCCCTAACCACTGAGCCACCGCGGCAGGTCTCATGCTTCAGTAGATTTTCCTTTTTGAGCTTCGGAGCAGCGTCAGGTACCATTCGAACGCTAATGTATAGGTGTCGCAGTGAAGCCTATGTTATTAAATTCTCAAGGAAATCCGCATGTTGTAAAGATAATATAGCCATTCAATAGAGCGCACAGGAATGAGCCAGTAGCACCAGATGCCATGGCACAGTAAATGACAGAGGTAAATAGGCAGAATAAAACGCAGACATCCCATGTCACCTATAGCAACCAATGAAGCTTGCTATACCAGTGAACTGTTGCTTGGTTTGGAGCTCTGAACAGTTCTTAACAGCGTAAAGCAGCTGATAAGTAAAAGAAAACCGGGGAAAGGGTAGACTCAAATCGACCACACCCCCAGAACTGTTTATTTTTTTGGCGATATCTAGCCAGCCGCCGAGGTGGCTCAGTGGTTATGGCGCGGAGGTTGAATTTCGATGGAGGCGAAATTCTAGAGGCCTGTATACTGTGCGACGTCAGCGCACGTTCAAGAACCCCAGGTCGTCGAAATTTCCGGTCTTCACAACGGCGTCCCTCATAGCCTGAGTCGCTTTGAAACGAAACGAAACCAAACCAATATTCAGCCATGAGCCATTTGGGAGTCCCGTCGTAAACAAGACAGCGCGCCCCAGTTGAGCAGGAAGAAAAACCGTGATTTTCGATGCTAAACCTGCCTCTGAGATTAAAATCATGCTTGTCCGATTATCACTTAAATCCGCAAAGCCTGCGCATGGCGGCGCATGCATGTGTGTAGAGTTGCTGAGAGACAGGCGTAAGCAAATGGTCAGCGAATAGCAGCAAAAAGCCCGCGGCAAAGAGCAAGCCAGCGTGAGCAGCCCCGTCGCTGCCTCGCAACAGCGACCACAGCCGGCGCAGCCAACGCTGGGCTCTTGGCGTATATCCACTATGCAGAAGAGGGTCCCTCGACGCTTTCCTGTTTTCATTTTTCAAGAAATAAACGATGGCGTGCATGTGCAAAAATTGAGTCCATGATATGCTTAACTAGAGAAATATACCTACCAAACCGTGTCGTTGTTCTCTGATGCTATGTACTAGCCACATCCGCATTATCTTGGATGGTGCGCGTACTTCGTTATGAATTCCTATGCAAGTAGGTTCAGTGCTGCATGGGTCAAGACGGTAAACGTTAATGTTAGGATCAATTGTGTCTATTGCACATATTTGCATTTAAATACCGTGGTTTGAACCCGACCGCAGCGGCCGTATTTCGATGGAGGCGAATAATAATAATAATTGGTTTTGGGGAAAGGAAATGGCGCAAATGTCTCATATATCGTTGGACACCTGAACCGCGCCGTAATGAAACGGACAAAGGAGGGAGTGAAAGAAGAAAAGAAGAGAGATGCCGTAGTGGAGGGCTCTGGAATAGTTTAGACCACCTGGGGATTTTTAACGAGCACTGACATCACACAGCACACGGGCGCCTTAGCGTTTTGCCTCCATAAAAACGCAGCCGCCGCGGTCGGGTTCGAACCCGGGACCTCTGGATCAGTAGCCGAGCGGCGCCCTAATCGCTGAGCCACCGCGGCGAAACACAAAAGGCGCTCGTGTGCTGTGCTATGTCAGTGCACGTTAAAGGTCCCCAGTTGGGCGAAATTATTCCGGAACCCTCCACTACGGCACCTATTTTTCTTCTTTCACTCCTACCTTCCGCCCTTTCCTTACGGCGCGGTTGAGGTTTTCGCCGAGATCGGGACAGATATTGCGCCATTTCCTTTCCTGAAAACCAATTTTCATTTTATCATTTCGTAGATTAGCCCCGCCGCTGTGGCTCAGTGGTTAGGGCGCTCGACTACTGATCCGGAGTTCCCGGGTTCGAACCCGACCGCGGCGGCTGCGTTTTTATGGAGAAAAAACGCTAAGGCGCCCGTGTGCTGTGCGATGTCAGTGCACGTTAAAGATCCCCAGGTGGTCGAAATTATGCCGGAGACCTCCACTACGGCACCTATTACTCCTTTCTTCTTTAACTCCCTCCTTTATCCCTTCCCTTACGGCGCGGTTCAGGTGTCCAAAGATATATGAGACAGATACTGCGCCATTTCCTTTCCCCAAAAAACCAATTATTAGATTAGGGACACCTAGCCTTCAGTTTCACGCGATATGTGGTAAGAGGTGGCGGTGCAATCGTGGAGTAGGAAATTATGCAATACCAAAGTGAATGCTTTCTAAGTATGGTAGGAGGAAAACTGGACAAACTAGACATATGTCGCAAGTGCAACTTTTTGCCGGCTTACTATATTCCTCACACATTCAAAATGTACTATATTCAGTTCGGGTTAAAAAATTCCCCTAGAGAGCTCTACCTTAAGGTATAAACTAAACATTTTCAACACCAGCACTGCACAAATTTACGTTACGCTATTAGATCTGCGGTCGACGACAGCTTCAGTACAAATATTAGAAAAGACAAGAAAAAAGAAAGAAGAAAAGTGCCCTGCCGGTGAACGCGGTGTTCTTAGCACAGCATACAGTAATGAAGCACGTACCGCTCACTCTAGCAGCACGGATCACTGAGCGGCCAACACAATGGTTTGGTCTATGCGATAAGCATAAGGGGCCCCATCGCTAGAAAACGCGGCATTGGAAAGCAGCCGTAGCGGTTCAGTGGTAAGGGCACTCGGCTACTGATCCGGAGTACCCGGGTTCCGGCCCGACCGCAGCGGCCGCGTTTCGATGGAGAGCGAAACGCTAAGGCGCCGAAGTAGAATCCTGGGCGAGTTGGTAGGTACTCAATCTAAATCAATTTGGAGGACACTTTAAGCTTCGTGAGACGCGATAGCGCGTTGCAGCATTTCCAAGGAGTACGCGGAACGCCATTGCCCGTTCGGCGCTACGCGTGGCCCATTGGACAATTTAAGGGAAGGACACCTGTCTCACAAATCTCGGTGGACACCCGAACCGGGCCGTAAGAGAAGGAAAATGAAATGAAAATTGGTTTTAAGGAAAGGAAATGACGCTTGTTTCACAATTCTCGCTGGACACCCGTGCCGCGCCGTAAGGGAAAGAAAATACCTTCCCTTACGGCGTGGTTCAGGTGTCCACTGAAATGCGCCATTTTTCGCCCACGGCCAACGCCGCCGGCGACACCGGCTTTTCTGCGACACGAGCTCCTTAACGCTGTTGTGTTAAAAAACCGCAAAAAGAAAAGGACGAAGGAAGGAAACGATAACGCGAGCGCTAAGGCGCCCGATAGCTGTGCGATATCAGTGCGCGTTAAATAATTTGTTTTTGGGGACAGGAAATGGCGCAGTATCTTTCTCATATATCGTTGGACACCCGAACCGCGCTGTAACGGAAGGGATAAAGGTGAGAGTGAAAGAAGAACTGAAGAAAGGTGCCGTAGTGGAGGGCTCCGGAATAATTTTGACCACCTGGAGATCTTTAACGTGCACTGACATCGCACAGCACACGGGCTCCTTAGCCTTTTGCCTCCATAAAGACGCATCCGCCGCGGTCGGTTTCAAACCCGGGAACTCAGGATCAGTAGCCGAGTGCCTTAACCACTCAGCCACCGCGGCGGGTCGTGTTAATGATCCCCAGGTGGTCGAAATTATTCCCAGAGCCCTAAACTATGACACCTCTTTCTTCCTGTCTTCTTTCACTCCCTCCTTTATCAATTCTCTTACGGCGCGGCTCAGGTGTCCGACGAGATGTGAGACAGATACTGCGCAATTTCTACGCCCCAGCAACAAATTTTATATTTTTCTTCAACTAAGAAGTCGATGGCTTTGTAAGGTCCCGTGACGTAACTTAACCGGAAAGATGTCGCCGCAACGTAAATGCTTACAGAAAGTGACGTCAACAAATTGGAAGTGTTTATAGAAACTTAATAGTTTGCTTGCCTTATGTAAACCGCCCGAGCTACAATTATTTCGCCTGGTGAGGCGTTTCCGGTTCAAAGACTGTGGGCCCACAATTTGTCGCACAAGTGCGATACTGGTCGCGTTCGAATCTGTGACCTAGCAGGTAATTGCTAGGCTAGACCTAGCACAGAATTGCTAGTCTCAACTTGCGTCAGGCATCGGTGGTGAGTCGAAGTGTGAACAAATACATGTTTGGGGCTGGAGCTTGGTAAGACGCACTTGCCGGTCGGATGCTATCACGTGCTCTATAAGTAATGTAAATAAGTGGTGGTTGTCTTCATGCTAGAAGTTATGATAAACGAAAGGACAGCAAAAAACGAAATGAGTATGAATGTTTCCCTGAGTGACTCCGAGCACTGGATTTTTCCACAGCTGCTTGAAGTGTACCGCAAACATGTTTACGAGGATCACCCACAGAATTGAAAATACATTGGGCGAATCAGTTTCACATTGACGAAAGTGCACTTTCAAGAGTTTCGCAAGAGGCTAAAACCACATATTTAGTTTGGTATATTTGATTTTGAAACATGCTCGATGCGTGCTTTGGATGAAGTATTTTCAAGAAATTTTAGTAATGTAATTGAAATACTGAGCACGAAAGTTCAGGAACCAATTTCTGATATGTTTTTAGTGTATTCGTGAATACGAAATGTGTTTAAAATACACTGTATATATCCCACCGTATATTCAAAACGCATTATTTTTGCGAAGGTTGTCCTAACCTGTATCTCTGTGACTATGACCACGACAAAAAGAGCATCCGACTAAGGCTGTTTGGCATGCTGAGGTGATGAACATATCGCCTGGGAAGGCCAATAACCGAGGCATTCCCACACTAAGTGCACCCTAAGAAGTTAACTCTTAAATAACGCACAGCAGCATAAGACTGAAAGCTTACGAAGTAGGAATAATGAAAGAGCTCTATGGAGGGCACTCAGTATCATCTAAGAAAAAGGCATATGAAAAAAATGAAACGATGTCTCTATTGCCGGTAACGCAAACATCAATGACAGGTTCATCGGCATGCACTCCTAATTCTTCGTGCCTGCGTCGCTTTACATCGATTTCCGAAGTTTACTGCCGGGAAGGAAACCCAGCAGGCCACAAAAGCGACCCTAAGTTTTTATTGAATTAGCGCTAACAATTGCAGCTTTAAATTCAGCAAGGCAATAAGCGCGCTTTAAAAACAACCTGTAGTCTACAGAAATCATCATAATCAAGTCTCACTAGAACCACTGCAAGAGAAACGCCCCTCACACATCTCACCAATTAACCTGGAGTACCGAAACGTTAAGCCGTAACTCCTGGTTATCTTAAGCCAAAATAAAAATTATCGGCACCATTTACATCTTTCATTTACAGTTCAAGCCTCCAAGGTGGCTCAGTGGTTATGGCACTCGGCTGCTGACCCGAGAGACGCGGGTTCGTTTGCGGCCGCAGCGGTCGAATTTCGATGGAGGCAAAATTCTAGAGCTCCGTGTGCTGTGCAATGTCAATGCACGTTACAGAACACCGGGTGTTCGAAATTTCCGGAGCCCTTCAATCGATGCCAGCTTGCGCGGCCTTGGTCTGTCGCTGAGCGCGGACAAATCGGTGGCCATGGCCTGCGTTTCGCGCTCGCGCGCGCACCTTGCGCCACTGTCACTGGACGGGACTCCGATTCCTTGGCGTAAATCGGTGCGGTACCTTGGCCTGGACATCGACTGGCGCCTTTCCTTCCGCCCCGCGGCGACCAAGGCCTGTCTGCAGATGAAGAGGATCACCGCCACCGTGCACAAGCTCACCGCTCGAGGCCAGGGCATCTCCCAGCAAGCCGCGCTGCGTCTATACAATGCCGCAGCTTTGGGGGCGGTGCTCTATGCGCTGCCGCTCGTCACGGTGCGCAAGCCGTGCAGGAAGAAGCTCGAGCTTCAGCACCGCAAGTCCCTGCGCGTGTGCCTAGGCCTGCGCAAAAACTCGCAGTGCGCCGCAACGTTGGCCGAGGCAGGAGCGTGGCCCCTTGAGCTCCAAGCAGCGCGCAGGGCACTGAATCACATCGACCGGCTTCACCGCGCACCGGACGGCGGCTCGCTGCTGCAGCGTATGCGCTCGCAGCCGCGCTCACGAATGGGCGCGGCGCTGCTCGAGTATGAGCAATTGACCCAAGGCCCACCCCCCTACGGCTCCTGCGCGCCCTGGCCTGCTGCCTCGGAGGTACAGCGAGAGATCGTCGGCATCGCGGGAAAGCGGAGCACACCCCTCTGCGCTGTGCAGCAGCTGGCCAGAGCCGTCATACACGAGGAGCTCCAGGACCATCTCCTCGTGTACACCGACGGCTCAGTGGCCCGCGACAGCTGCTCCCTTGCTGCGGCGGCCACCATCCCCGCCCTGCGACTGCACAGCCAGCAACACGCAACATTCCTGGGCTCCTCCACCACGGCGGAGTTGATGGGGATCCGGCTCGGGCTGGACCTGCTGCTCACCCTCGGCCCTCCGCCGCCCAGGAGTGCTCTGCTGTGCGACTCCCGCGCCGCCCTCAGCCGCCTGCAATCTAACGGCCGCGGTACCCCACTAGTGCGGGAAATTCGCTCGCGCATCGAGCGCCTCGCGCAGAGAGGTTGTGCCGTGCGTGCACAGTGGGTGCCCGGTCACTGCGGCATCGCCGGCAACGAAGAAGCTGACGACCTCGCGACCGCTGCACACCAACTACCTGCCAGCGATCTGCCCCTTACGCTGGAGGACGTGCGTGCGGCCATTCACGACCATCTCCGAAAGCAGCACCCCGACCCACGCATCGCGGGAGGTGAGCGCATCGACAGTGTCACCGGCTGTCGCGCACTTACACGGTTGCAACGTGCAATGATCCTCCGCGCGCGCATTGGCTGCGTGTGGCCCGGGGAACGACGGGTGCGTCACGGAATCGCGACGAGTGATGTGTGTGACGGATGCGGTGCAGTGGAAACACTAGAACATCTGCTCCTTCGCTGCTCCGCGTTCGCCGATGCTCGTCGCGATATGCTCGCGGCCTATAGGGCGCAGGGCATACTACCAGACTCCATCAAGACGCTATTGTGGCCGCAGGGCAGTGCGCGCACTCGTGAGCGAACTTTGGTGAGCCTCTGTGCATTCCTCGAACACACGGGCTTGACGTCCCGTCTGTTCTCCATCAGGTAGTTACACGCAGTGACCGAACGCTCCGCGAGTTCTACCTTGAACGATTAATAACTGGACGCCCCACTCCAGTTGTAACCTACACAGTGCTGTGCGCGTGTGTGATTTAATTCCTCTAAAATGAACTAATCACGCGCACAACCTGGACACATTACTTATTGTGTAAATAGTTTGTACATATTACTTCTCCCCCTGTCCTCTATTCCTGTCCGCTCACCTCTTTCATTTCATTTCTCCATTCTGCCTGCTGTCCTTTATTTCCGCTGCCCCAGCTCAGGTGCTTCAGTATCGATGGCAGATGCCGGGGCTAGCAAAAATCTTTTCCTTCCTTTTTACTATTATTTTTAATAAAACCACTACCACCACCATTACGACGTCCCTCATAGCCTTAGTCGCTTCTGGGACGTTAAACCCCCTGAATAAGCTCAAATCAAATCATTTACATTTCCCGCAGGGAGGCCATTTTAGCTCCAAAGCTTCAATGGCAGCTAGCTTCGGTATTTAGCCGCCGCGTTGCCTCAGTGGTTTTGGCGCTCGGCTGCTGACCCGAAAGACGCGGGTTCGATGCCGTATCCGGCGGTCGAATTTTGATGGAAGCGAAATACTACAGGCCCGTGGGCTCTGTGCAATGTCATTACACGTCAAAAAACCCCAGGTGGTCAAAATTACCGGAGCCTTCCACTATATGGCAACCCTCTTAGGCTGTGCCGCGTTCAAACGTTTAACCCCAGAGAACCCAGGTTCAGTAACGTCTTGCCGTTTCACTCACTGCTTTTTCATGTTCTTTTTTCTTTCCTTCATTTCTCCGTTCATTGTCTATTCGAAGTCAACAGTTATGCCCACTTCCAGCCACTTTATATGAGAGCAATAGAAGTGTAACTAACCGGCAGGTATGTCGGATAAGCGGGAAAAAATACAGTAATTAGGCTAGTGGGAGCACTGTCCTGTGATGTTCTAGACACTCTTTGCATAGCAATATATCACCAGTGCTTCGCTATAACATTTACATATGAACTGGCGCCGTTATCAGTTGTGTCGCATGCAAAAATGACAAACCACGTAAGGTAAAGACGCGCAGTTTATTTCACTGTGCAGTTTATATGTATAAACAAAGATCTTGGGGGCTGGACTGCTGTATTCATTGTTTCGCCAGTCGATGGTTGCATTCCTTTCCAGGCAATTCACCATAGCACGCATGTTTCGTTAGAAGTTACGTTCGTCGGAGAGCCTTCCGAACAGTTGAATGCGGCAGCAAAACCACCCGAATTCTTCATTGGCACATTGACTCTAAGAAAAGACAAAAAAGCACAAAGAAACATGAGATGTGATGCGAAGAATCTGCGTTTGGATATTGCTTGTACAATTCGTATAACATGAACATTTCTATTCTTTTATTTCATATGAGCTATGGGCATTCCTATCGCTTCACGTGGGTGAAAACGTCTTGAGGGTGCGGATGGGTGAAGAAGAGTGGGGCCTTGTGGAGGTTAGAGGTTTGGGGTTATAAGAGCTTCTGCAGTGTGTTAAGGACTGGTAGTGGAAGTGGGCAAAGGTTTGTGGGTGGAAGATAGATTTTTCTCAGTACAGTCAGATTACTGGCCGAGATGGTGCTCCTAAACGCTTCGATACGCTACGGCTGCTTGGGCTGAGCCTTCACACATAGGCACAGATATAAACAAACTAAGGGATCATGGCTTTTTCGCTGAAAGAGGTCTGTACTCATAACGCAGGGATACAAAGAGCGGCATCAAGAAAGATGAGTGACTACGAATCCGTGAACTGTACAACAAAGACAGGTTTTTTCAAGAGAGCATGAGCTGATATCTGGCTAAGGATTATGACAACCTAAATAAACTATAGAGTGGAAAGTAAAAGACGACATTTCTGTATCCTACTGATAATGCGTTATTACGTCATTTTAAGGAAGTAATTACTAATTGGCATCAACGCAAACACAGTCATGCGGATCCAAAGGAAAGCTATACAGCTTCCACGAAACTGTGTAGTCAAATGAAAATTCGTCTTAGAGTCCAATGACAATTTACTTCATTGTTACAAATCAACTGGAGCTCAGGGGATTGCCTTAAATATTCGACAAACGCTGATCGCACTCCGGGTTCCTGATCAGTCCCCCTCGGAATACGATAAGCTATCCGTCCCGGTTAGATTAGAGCGCGACTTCTCCAGCGTAACGGTGATACCGGGTTCGTACCCCGGAAAGCAGCGATTTTTTAAACTACGAAGTTTCTGTGGCAGCTGTTGCTTTCCTTTATAGCGGTACTGCTGCGCTAGGTCTGATTCCAAAAAGCAAACATTCCCTCATTAAAAAGTCTACTCCATCTTGAGGGATTCCCCTAAACCTTTAACCATTTTTATGTCGTCGTTGTGGGCCGATCACAGAACATTTTTCATTAGAAGCACTTCACTAAAATCAGTTGCAGTGAAAGTGCGCGCTCAAGTGTACGTAAGACAGTGAAAGCAGCCACAGCTTCTTAGCACTTGTTTTTAGTAAAAGCTGAAAAACTCTGCAATAAATAGGATGCGTTAGTAAACAAGCAAGTAATTCATTAAATGTCGCATTAAACCTTTTGAAGACGACCGCACTCTTTGCAAAACAGTAAACACCCACTAGGCCCTTCAGTAGGTGAACGATCACTTGAACATAACGTATTTTGTAACGCATGGCGGTAGATGCCAATAATTAGTTACTGCGTTATTACAAATCTGCCCGTCTTGGGGGAATCCCAGAACATCTGGGCAACACTAATCCCACTTCGAGTTATTGATCAATTGGCTCTCGCCATATGCTAGCTGTTCAGGTTAGTGCGGGGCTCAAGGTGGCCCATGGCTACGCCGCTACAAGCTGTGTGGTAGGAGCGCACGTCACCCGGCGGCGCTCGGGTGCGAACGGGTGCATCCGTGTGAAACACCACCCCGTATGTCCAGTAAGTCCTTCGCCGCCAGCGTGGTGAACGTGCGTGGGATGTAGCCAGCGGCTTGATAGAGGCCGTGCCAGCAGCGCAAGGGAGAGTTCAGCGCGGCAGCGCTGCCTGCGCACTTCGTGGTTCAAACAGCGCGGACCAGCTTCTGGCGAAACGTTCACGGTTCGCGTTCGGATGGAGCAGCGTCCTTCCCGGCTCCTTCACCGCGGGCCACAGGCAGCGTGACAGCAGCACCTGGTGTGAATGGCTGCCATCGATTGATTGATTGATGAATTGATTGGCAGCTTAATTCATTTACCCCAAAAGGGAAGGGGGCAGAGGGGAGGGAGACAGGTCCACAGGCTACCGAGTCATATGTGTAGAGCGGCGATTCAACTGTAGTCCCGTAGTTGGAGCGCCTCGTTTCTTCCGAGCGTGGCTCATAGAATCATCCCTCCGTTGCAGAGATTGGACGCGCTTGGGGTGTTAAACCGCTATAAACGCTGTCCCTTCGGTTGCACCTCCGTGCGAATGAATTTGTTTTCTTGTTCATTTGTGTGTTTTTTCTTTAGCGCTCAGTAGATGGTGTAGTCTGTGCTCGTGGTGTGTAACTTGTCGGGCGATACCTTGGAGCGGAAACACCCCTGTAGGCGAATGTTCCCTCACATTGTAGTTTTATTGCTGCGTGTCGGTGGATGCCAGTGAATAAATACTACATTGAAACAAATATATTTCACTCTGGGAAATTAAGCCGCCGTGGTGGCTGAGTGGTTATGGTGCCCCGTTGCTGGCCCGAAAGACGCGGGTTCGATCCCGGCCGCGGCGGTCGAATTTCGATGGAGGCGAAATGCTAGAGGCCCGTGTGCTGTGCGATGTCAGTGCACGTTAAAGAACCCCAGGTGGTCGAAATTTTCGGAGCCCTTCACTACTGCGTCTCTCATAGCCTGAGTCGCTTTGGGACGTTAAACCCCCATAAACCAAACCATCACTGTGGGGAATTACCCTGAACATTCGACCAACACTGATCCGACTTCGAGTTTCTGATCAGTTCCCTCCCTCCCTACCAAATGCTAGCCGTCCCGGTTAGCACAGCTGGTAGAGCGACTGGTCCTGGAAAGCGGTGGTCCCAGGTTTGAACGCAGAACCAGGACGAATTGTTTTTTAACTACGATGTTTGTGGAAGTTGTTTAGCTTTCCCTTTAGCAGTGTGGCTGCGCTTAGGTGGATGCCAATGTGTAATCACTCCCTAATTACAAATCTACTGCACCTTGAGGGCTCCCCTAAACATTTATTCATTCTTACGTGGTCGTAGTGCACCGATCATTGAATATTTTTGTTCTTAACACTTCGCTAAAATTAGAGTGCCGGAGATAGTCCGTGCTCAAATGCATTCAAGCTGCGAAACCAGCTACTGTCTGTTTGCATTTGCGTTTGTGTGAAAGCTGATAAACTATGCAATACTAGGATTGAACATTAAGCAAAGAACTTATTGGTAATATGTTGCATTAAACTCAACTCTCTGCAGACGGCAGAACTCTTTAAAAAACAATAAACAGCTTCGAGGACCATCTTTCGTTAAACAGTGAACTTAAATATAAACGAATCTTGTGACACTTACCCGGTCACAATAAATACTCTATTATGGGTTTCTGTGACTATAAGAAAAATAAAAACACTTATCATGCATTCTTGTACCTTAAATGGCTTACCATTAACGAATTCTAACCGCAATTAGGCCGGACGTGGGACCCCCTTATGGCTAACATCCCATCTACGGCGTTATGACAATCTTCTTCGTAACGCGACGCTTGAGGTACACAGCAGTATCGACTGAACTTTTAGTGAGGACGGCCTTCATAAGGCCTGGTAATGAATAAGCGAAGAAAGCCTGGTTCCTCAGTAAATAGCATATTAAAATAAGTCTATTTAGTTGAACTCCTTACAAATCAATCCGAATCTACAAGCGCACCAATTCTCTGGCTTTGCTTGCAGCTTCATTTGCCATTACTACGATAACATTAAGAGAAAAACATGCGTGCCATAGGTTTTCGTTCCACTTATAACAGGAACACAAGCTATTTGCAAGATTTCAAAAAATAATCAACATTGGTGGAAGATTCTTACAAGCTAAACTATTAACCAAGGTGTCCCTCAGGTCTTCATTTTAGGTCCCTTAATATTCATAGTATATATTAATGACCTTCCTAATTCTATTAGCCAAACTCACTGTTCCTTGTATGCTGATGACACTACAGTGTCATTATATAATATATCCATAGATGACCTTACTCTCAAATTGATTGCTGCTCTAAGTAATGCAGCCAAATGGTGTACCGATAATCAGCTAGTGAATAATCCTACTAAAAGGAAATACATTGTCTTCAAAAGTAGCCAGATAATTCTTTCATATCCTGCTACGTGAACACTTTGTTCTGGTAATGTTCCGGCTTCTGATAACACCAACTTTCTCGGCGTTTTTCTTGATTCAGCTCTAAAATTTTCCGTCCATATCGCTCATCAAAAAGAAAAAAAAGATATATGACATCAGAGCGCTAATTAAGGCGCGTCCATATTTTCCATGCAGCCTACTCCTATCTTTGTATTATGCCTTCATACATAGTCACATCACTTATGTGATTATTGCATGTGGAAATACTTACCATTGCCATTTATCATCTCTGCAACATCATCTCTGCAACACGCCATCCGCATTATTACCCGTAGCCCTTTCTCCACTAATGCTCGTTCTTTGTTGCATGAGCACAATATTTTACCAGTCCGCCAGCTTTTCCAATATCACCTTGGAATCATGTTCCTTAAACTACTACATGGTACCCTACATTATCAGTTTGTAGACCCCATTCTCCTCAGCAATCAAAACCCTACCAGTTTTGCAGCAAAGAACAATTTTCTGCTCCCCACAGTCAATACCAATTATGGTAAAATGACGACGTCTTTTCTAGCAATTTCATTTTGGAATACATAAACGCCCACTCTAAAAACATCAATTTCCTTGCCTGCATTCAAGAATAACCTCAAGATATTTTTGTTAGAATGCTGATGTTTTATTCTCCTTTTATGTATATTACCAACGTTTTGTGCTTTTAGAATGTTTTTGGGGTGAAGTATTCATTTGTTATTTCCTATAGCCTTATGCGCTAACTGTTGCTGTGATTGTTTCTTATGTTATTGATCTATCGAGGCTCCCGGTACAGTCTTCGACTATGGGACCCTCGTCTGTACACTTATGATCTTTTGTATACATTTTGGGACTAATAAACTTTTTTCTCAATAAAAAAATTAAATCTGTGAAAGTAGGTAATCTACGCATAATCGCAACCATTACGCACACACACTGGTGCCCACTAACAGAGTATGTGTCGCTATGACACGTTCAAGCGTTCCTTTCTCTCATTTTTGGCGAATGTAATTTTTTGGATCATAACATAACCAGCACTCAATCCTTTTCTTGCTTCGCCTAACAAATCGAGGGCTTAATGTACGCACAGTAGCGATGCAATGGCCGTGCCTGCTGTACCTTGATAAGGGAACTCAATTTCTTCATCTTTGTGAGTATGTAAAGCTGACTTTATTGCAAGTTCGGCCTGTCATTGTCGAAGATGAGGTTATCTTTTTTTCGAGGGCTATTTTCCTGTACCTTTAGGGCATATGCATTTCCATCCTTCGAGAATATGTAGATATCTGTTTTCTGCTTGAAGTGTACGATTTTCTGTGACAAGTTCTTGCAGTAAGACAGGCAGATTTTTAAATAAATAAATGTCTTGATACTAGAAAAGTGTGATTGCTGAAGGCGTGAAAAAATGGTACTCCTGTACAAGAATATGCAATTTTATATTGTGAACAATGGAACGCAACGACATCTGTTCGCAAAACATGCGTTGCTTTCATCCTCTAAAGACGGTAAAGTTGGCGATATACCTGTGCCGAGACGGGCTTACTGTACCGAAGGCGATAAGCGTTCCGAGATCACCCTATAGCAAGTCTTTACATGATTCCTGCAATGAGAAAAGCAATATATCTGTCACACCAATCTCATTTATGACTGCAGGAGAAACTTTTGTGAGTTCATGCCTGCTCCTATTATTTGCGTAAGTACTAACCATTGCTCTGGCAAAAAAGAATAACGCCTTGCCCGAGAACTTCTCTAAGCCTTGCAGGCGAGTGTCGATGCCATCGCAGTCGTCCTCCAGTAGCTTGATGTAAGCCTGCAAATGCATCCTCATCAAGATGAGTTTTCTTTAGTTTTTAGCACACAAACCAGTTTAGATAAACTATTTAGGGCTCTAAAATGCCAGCCTTGGCCTCAAGTGCTTAGTATGAGCAGGAATGAAAAAGATACGATCTGAGGGCTTGCCGTGGCACTAACCAATTTTATCTTATCGTGAAGGAACTTTCAACTCTCGCCTTACAGCCTTGCAGTCAAATAACGCAATTTCTTGAGGTGGATGTAGTGTTCTCGGTGTGAAATAATTGCGATTCGGCATGTATTGCATCTCGTGTTGTGCGTAGGGATGCCTAACGTAAATGTGCCAGCATGTTATGAATATTTCTGATCGTACTTACATTGTATGCTGATTGTAGCCCGAAGTTATCGGCGATGTTTTCATGAAGTGTCCTAGTGCCATTGATTGTAAATTTACCATACTGAAATGATAAATTTGGGTAGGAAATTTTCCAGGAGCAAGAGACAGACATCAAATCACCACAGGTGCTATAGATATCAGGTAATAAATGCATTTTCATCAATTGATAAAGACACAATTAAGCAAGGTGGTAAGCCAGTGTAGAGACTGAAATACTGAATACTTTTTATCTGAAGACAGTCCCAAAACAATCTCAAAGGTCGACACCATTTGTTCATCCCTGTCCTTATTCAGGGACTAGTAAGAGCCGACAGTAACCGGGCTTTGAACTGTCGCACAGTTGGGCGCCATAAATTGTATTTGTGTGTTGAATTAATTTCAAAATTAAACATCTATGGTCTCTACTTTAGTTCAAATTTCGCTTTGTTTTTAGTGTGCATCGGTACAGTGTCGCTTATGAGTTCCTTTCGTTCACATTTTATTCGCAATCGATGCCTTTTTCTCCTTTCCCTGCACGTAGTAGATCACTAAGGGATATTTGTGTATTCTAAAAAATGAATGGTTCAGTTTTCTACACACCAAAAAGCGGCGGAACTGTCATTTGCTATCACGATATTTAGTTCCCATTAGTAGGATTGCTAGGTACCATATTTTATGCTACCTAAACCTGTGACCTAAAACATGTTGGCACTCACGTTCCGTTCATTCATTCATTCATTCATTCATTCATTCATTCATTCATTCATTCATTCATTCATTCGTTCATTCATTCATTCATTCATTCATTCATTCATTCATTCATTCATTCATTCATTCATTCATTCATTCATTCATTCAAGTTCACAGGACGTTATGGATACAGCTCTGTCGCGCATAGAACAAGTCCACTATGACTTCATTAAATTTCTGAAGGATGCCAGCAGTATTACGAGTTGAAGCTTCTGTAATATAGATTTAATTAAATATAATGCGCGCTGATCGTCCAAGTTCCTAGGTTTCGATGCATTCGCTGGTGGTCTCGGTAGCAAATATGGCATGACATTTTACCAGGAGAACAAAAATGTGATGCATAAAAACTCGAAATATTCTATTATCACACTTGTTGCGTTCTTGGTGCCGTAAAATATTTAAAATTTGAGCTTCCAGCAACACAAATGAAGCACAAACAAGTTATTATTAAAAAATTTGTATATGTGCGCATGACAGGAGAGACTGAACACCACTTATGGTAACCTAGCAGGAAGCATAATGAATATAATCAGTAGAAACTAATATTATTGTCGTACGGCCAGTAATAAAAAGCGATCCCCGCACGATCAAGCTACACATGGCTTGTGGTCATTGTTACTTTGCGTAGGACAGCCTGTTATTCCCTCTTCGATACAAAGAATATCTTTCCTGTGTTTTAAGACTATTCTAAGCACTAGAAAGAAGGGGAGCTAGTGGCTTCACAATCGTAATTTGAGAGCGGTGCTCATGAGTGTGTGAAATGAAGTATTTTTCTTTTGCTTCGTGTGACCGTAGCAACGGCTTGCACGCATGTTACATAGCGCAGATCTTAAAATCCGAATCTTGGTACTTGTAGAGAGATAAATATTCACAGTGTTTAGTAATAGCTCAGGTGTCCGCTCTCCTATTCATACATTGTCGGCAAGAAAAAAAAAGCAACCCTAAATTCTAGATGTGCTTACACGCTATTTCTATTCCTTTTCTTGTCAAGAATTAACCGCCTGTATCTTTGCCACTCCCCCACTGTGGGCTTGCCACCCCCCGCAGTGCCAGCATTGTTTGAGGCCAAACAGCCAATAAAATGTGCTCTCCTGAACTTCAGGATTACGAAAGAGCTATATCTGAACGCCTGTAGTCACAACCTTGTGAAACGCTGTTTAAGTACCATGCAGAGGTGTTTTTCTAAGATGTGGTAGTCAATTGATGGATATAAACAAAAGCTTTTTTCTGAGAAGTCCGCAGAACTGTGAAAAGAGCTTCGAGCAATTAACTGGGTTTACTTACCGTTCCAGACAAAACATAGGGATACTTTCCGTACTGATTTACGAAGCATTGAGTTCTGTTGTCCAATTTCGCCCAAGTAAGGTCGTCAGCACCACATAGATCATTGTCTTAAAAAGAATTAAAAGAATGAGCATATTCTTGACATTGATCCTAGAAGAGACCTTCATAAATATATTTTTGGTCACAATACTTTCCTTCTACGTTTGCCTTATATATCATAACCAAAATCTTCATGCGTCATAACAGTATGAAGCTTCGTTTAAAATGTCGGACATGAACCAAATACAGGCATGCACGGAAACCCGGAATTTACTGATATTTATATATTTAAAAAAATACTGCATGCATAATACACCACGAATGAGAGCTCGATAAACAAAATAGGCAATGAATCATGCATATAATATGAATTAAAATACTTAGAAGTGAAACATTGAAGGGTCTTGTCTTTGCCCTAATAATGAAGTTCGAGCGAATCATTTCTCTCTGTGCAATATGGCCCTTTCTGAGCTTTGTGGTATAAAAATTAAAAAAAACCTACGTCAGCTCGTAAAGCTGGTAACACAAAGGGGGAAACGCAAGAATCTAAGCTCTGAATGAATGACACCCGACAAGGACCGACGAAATGTGTTTATTTGACAACTGGTCAATTGTTGCATCGCATGTTAAAAAGCGATTTTGAATAAAAAGAACACTAATGCCATAACAGCACTAGAGGACGATAATAATATAAAAATGGTTACACTATCAAAATTCTTTTATTTAGTGGCATGCGTAAACCTATTAAAATTTTATGAATGCTACTACCATTACTTAGACTTCTTTAGTGACTAAGAGCAGAGACATGTCACCAAATACTGTGCAGGTGATAGGACGACCTCATATTAATCGTAACAGTTGTACTCAATTATAATCATTTTTTATCTTAGATTTCGTGTAGGATGCTTATTCATCCTTCTTCTGTAGCTTCAAATTTCTAACTTTGGTATTAAGAAAAATGGATAATCTGCAGAAGCAAATTCATACTCCGAGTGGTCTGAACGTTCTTCATGCTATATCACAACGTTATATTCTTACAAAGATATTTGTTGAAAAGTTTCTACTTTGCAAAAATAATAAAAGTAATGCTTACTATACAATTTCTGACTCTGCCTTCCTGCTAAATGTTCTGCTGTATATGGGTTAACGAGGCCACAGGATAAGGATTACGTTGTATTTAAATACTGACCTTGCGTGTCAAATGCATGTGATAATTCATGAGCAATAATTGCTCCAATCCCTCCATAGTTTAGAGAGCTGCAAGAGAAAAAACTGCCATGAAAGTTGTCGCACCTCGTACACGTAATAATAAGATATTCAACACCGTTAACTTTGCCGTGGTATTTTTCTGCAACCTGAGATGGTATGCTTGCAACACATAGTAAGTCTTCGTTGAAAACACTTTCTCCATGTTAGTGCTGACCGTTCTTAATTTGCACGTATTTCTTTGGGCCAAAGTTTGTTCTTAAAATCAATCGGAACAATGCTGAGTGAAAAACAGCAAACTCATTGAAAAGTTCGTTATCAAGAAATTTACAATATAGACTGAGCGTAGGGACTCTAGAAACATTACGGGAAATAATTGCCGCTCTAGCTACAAGAATCAAGGTAAGAATTTAGGAAGAAATAGGCCCCCAAATCGTTCCTAGAAATATGTAATATGAGAAGACAACTCGCTAAAAAAATGTTTCAGGACACGTCTGTTTATCACATGGCGGGAAAAAAAGCCAGGATTGATGGAGAACGACCGAAACTACGGTTGAAAACAGTAAGTTCGAAAACTGTTTAGAGCAGAAGAGACATTTTTAACGGCTGCACAACCAAGGGCCGTATTCTATAAGTATTTGTAATCTATTTTTACTTGTCGAGCAATGTCTTCCCCCATTACTCATTGTCGCTCAGTGACGTAGGTGGGGTTTTCGAGCGTCCATTGGAAGGGAGCGAACTAGTGGCAGATTAGCGAGGAGACCTGATGATTGACTACGTCTCAGGTGCAGACAAAACTGCTGCGACTCGTCGCCTGACGTTGCACTTCTGCACGTCGCAGTTCGCATGGGCGTCCTTTCATGCTCGTAGCCGTATCTTTTCCTTCGCTTGCCGCCTGCGAGCTGATCACTTGAAGCGGTAGTGGCCGCTTTCTTTATGCACTATGCCAAGAGTTCAGTTAAGAGAGGGGGAGGGGGGAGGGCAGGGCTCTCACCTTGTCCCGATTAGACACAAAGCGATAGCAGCGTGATAGCTCTGCTTGCTTCTTGAACTTGCTATGGTTCGTCGCTTTTGGCACGTGGCCTTTGTACTTTCTGTAACCACACGGACCCCATTGTAATTTTCATGCTCATTCAACGCGAGCACATTGCTCCAGAGAAGCGTGATCAGAAGTGAAGGGCCTTCATGAAAATAAAGTTTTTTCTCTGCTCTTGTTTATTGAAGCTTACAGCTAAACCACGCGCAGGAGATTAGATAAAAAGGAGCATGTAATGGCATAGACATTGCGCTTTTCTTTGTCGTTATATGTAACTTTTCGTCTCCTCTTTTTCGAGCAGTTTTAATTTAAATTACAGGCTTCCTGTCCGAAAATTTCTATATCCTTTGTCCAGTGTCGCAACGCGAAGCACTGGTTTGTTTGCGTTCAGTGACAGCTCAGTGCAGCGGTATTACCACTGACGAGTTTTTCATTTTTTGTTATTTGTTCTTCACTAATGAGTGAATGCCTCGGTAGCCTGCCCGTCTGTTTTATGAGCAGGTATCCTTGCCTTCCGTCATCACCTCTTTTCGATACATTTTTGCCGCGGAAACAAGTCCTTAAAGAAGTTTTTTTTATTCGATTTTCTTCTCATACAGAGAAAACAAATTGAGTTATGAGGCATAATGTACCTCTTCAGTTCAATCCCCTGGTGCTACTGATCGAGAACCAATTGCAACAAAAAAAAGCTCAAAACATACAAGCATGTCTAACAAGTTCGCATAGTGACCTGCATAGTGACAAGGATAGGCTGCGTACACAATGTTTAATTCAAACTTTTTTCATCCCAAAGGCTTCAATTTTCTCGTGTTCTTTCAGTTACTTTTTTTCCCAGCGCTACGCATTCCTCGAAGCTAGGTTTCCACTTATGAAAGCGGCAGTGACGTGCCAAATGTCCAGACCCCCTTCCCTAACGTGCCAGTTGTGGACACTGTGAAGTTACAGGTGAAGTATGAGGTAATGCCATTAAAAAAGAAGAGAAACAGTAACGACCCAAGGACAGAGCCTTGAGGAAATCGGGACCTGACTGATACCATTAACAATGCAATGTGATGATAAAGGGCTGTATCCGCGAGAAATCTTCGGCGTAGATCAAAAGTTCCGCATCAACGAGGAAGCCCCGTAGTTTTGCGAGTATCATGCATCTGTACTGGCTAAAGATTACACAACGGCAATATTTGAAAACTAATCCTCTGCTCTAGATTTACTGTCTTCAGAACGCAAACCTATATAGGCAAGCATGTTTTTTTTTTGCACATGCCATGCTGCTTTACAAAACTTACCGGGGAAGTCCTGTCTCATATACAGGTGCCTGGAGTAGAGACCAAGGAATCTCTGCAATAATTATTTAGTATGTGAGTGCTGCGAATCTTTAAAGCAGGATTCTATAGCAAAAAATTACCGTAGTTTTCCAAGAAAGACGCTTTATTTTGAGACCTTATATTTTTCAAATCTGGTGCTAAAACTTTCCCCGTATTTGCCGTGAAAGAAAATTAGGAAAGATGATGTCATATTGGAAGAACCGAATCGGGAACGAATACGGAAAACCGTTATCGTATTTACGGCAGTTATCACAGAAAACAGCTGTCTTGATGCGAATTACACACGTAGATCCGGAGCAGATTTTCTTGCTCAGCAACTACCTATGCATGCTCCACCGGTCATATATGGACCAGGTTCAAGAGCTGAGTTGACCGTTTCGCAGCACCTGCTCTCTCCTGATCCACTGAGCAGAGGACTATTTAGTCGGAATTTCGAGGTGACGGTGTCTTCCCTTCCGGAATGGCTAGGGCACATTTTTCGATTTTTGACGCGGCTTCAAGCGTCGTCGGTCAACCACGGATGTTTATTTACAGTTCTGACGTCGTCTCAATGCCCCGTCAGAACGAATGGTTACGTTTCTTGCCTTGATTAATTCGGAAAGCTATTGAAGGAGCTCAGTGCTCAGCACCAGCAATGACAGAGAAATCTGTCTTCTATAACAGGCGTAATATTGTTTTCTGAATCATCCCCCCCCCCCCACAAAAAAAACAGTCCTGACACCGCAACGCGCTGCTATTATAAGAGGCGGTCATTAATTCTCATATTTTCTAGTAATAATTCAGCACTGTGTCTGTTCTCTTCTGTCTACATCCTCATCCCTTGCGATGTTTCATCAATTAATAGCAATAATTGTCGTTTACCACAGGGCATTAATGAATGCAGCGTACCTCACACGCTGAAGGCGAAGTTCGACATCAGTGTGGTATTAGCGCCGGTCATCATGGTGCGAAAATCCACGAATGGACGCCATACCCGAATTGCGAAGCTGGTAGCGCAGTAAATCTCGCGTTGGGCTTCCTAGCGGAGCACATTTACGTTTCACTGGTCGATCAGTATTCGGTCGTCGATTGACAGATTGCCTCTCAGACGGACTGATCTATGAGTGGAATTCGGCGTTATTAACCCTCCGTTTTCTTTTTATATTGGGCTGCTTTGAAGATAAACTGACGAAATGCAAAACTTGAGTGATGCCCTAAATATGCAAAGTATAATGATGGGCCTAATATTTCATGAAAAAGAACATTTAATACTATCGGCCCAGAAAGCGGTGTACAACGTACAGTAAGCAAAATTTTGGTACAACATCTTTGCAACGCAATCTCCCGGCCACGTCGAGGATCTACACAGCCACTAATGCCGCGCTGTAACTGCAGGCATGCCAGTTAGGTCGCGCTAGTGGCGGCTTCTTGTTCAGCAAAATGGGGAACGGCGGCGGAGTGGCTTTTCGCAATCGCTTGTTTCATTTCTTGCGCGAGCGTCATAAGACGGTGAAGCCGGCGATCGCCATTCGGAGATACCTCGTACTTCAGTGTTAAATAGGACAGCCGACTGCGCTCAAAAGAGGGATCAGTTCTGCTGAATCGGAGAAATGCTGGTCGGCCATCTGATCGGTGACGCCGGGATTAGGTTTCAGCTGGAGGCTTTCTAGCTTCGGCGCTGGTAGAATGCTCCCGCCGCGCCACCTCTGAGGTGATTCCAGGGTCCTTGGGCAAGCGCGTCCAGTCTAGCGCGATTGAATCATATACATTTCGTTCCGGAAGAAGCAGACCAAGGAATGTTTCCTTACGTGACGGTCCCTTAGTCAGCAACAGTCATGACAGTGCAGGATAGAGGAATCTTTCGGCTAACTAAGGTCACATATTCTTCGCAGCATTCTTGCAGACGCAAGCTATCTTAGAATAATTATTCTCAGGATGTTGATGCTTTCAAATAGTGTTAGACTTGCATGGGAAGTGATAACGCAAATCAAGCAGATACTTGTATCTCTGTACTTATTAAAACTAGCGAACCTGCCACGGTGGTTGATTTGTTGTGCTGCTCCGCTACTGACCCGAAAGACGGTGGTTCGATCCCGGTCGCTTCGGTTGCATTTCGACGCAAGCGAAATGCTAAGAGTCCAGTATACTGTGCGATGTCAGGTGATCGAAACGTAAAACGTAAAAGGTGATCGATGGTGATCAACTGGTAGAAATTTCCGGAGCCCTACATTCGTTCGAATAATGTCTTCATTTAGAGTACTTTATTACCTGTTATATTTAAATACTAGGAACATTGTTTTTCTTCAGGTATTAGGATTAATAAATAGGGGAACGACATCATCCATGTAATCCTCGACATAAGAAGGTAAGTGAATGAAAAAAATTGCAAAATTTTACGCACCTACTTCGTCCTCGTGCGGGTCATAGAATGCTCTAACCCTTAAAGTGCTGCCAGTTCCGGTGGTTATCCGAGCATAGAAAAAAAAGGTAATAATAAGTACAGCACCAGGGCTTCTCACGTGCAAGAATAAAAAGATCTGCTAAACATCGTGAAAAATGCACCAATGTTTTCGTCTACGTCTACTTTTGTCGAACCTAAGGTGAGGGGAGAGTTCATCTTAATAATTGCCTGTACCGCAGTCATAGTAAAACCTATGGTTGTGAAAGGTTCCAGGAAATTTCTAAATGGATGCAGTTTAGATGTCAGCTTAGTTCAGTTTTGCACCCAAACGAACGTTTTTTATTATTACTGGAAACTGAACCGTAATGTATCGTTGAAAAATGGGAAATGTTATTCTAGCCAACTAAAACCTTTGTCCGTGAAGTTCCGAGACTGAGTCCATTAAAGTGCGTTTAACAGTGAAATCATTTGTGCAGCACCCCTTCGAAATAGCCTCCCTTGCCGTCTGTACACAGCTTCCAACGCTTCTTGAGGTCTTAGAAACGCTTTGAAAGCGTTTCTTTTGGCACTGCTGTCAGCTCCTTTGTCATGCCGTCTTGAATGGCCTCCACGGTCCCCATCCAGCGACCTTTCAGGGCTCTCTTCCCACGAAGAAACAGGAAAAGATCGCATGGGGAGAGGTCAGGCGAGTATGGCGGATGGGGAAGTAGAGTGATGCTGGGCTCGGCGAGAAATTTTGTCACGCTGCGAGCAGCGCGGCCTTGCGTTATCTTGGGGAAGGCTCCGTTGTTCAGATGCCCATAAGTCGGGCGACGGCGTCGCAGTGCATCACACATGTGTTGGAGCACGCGGATATAAAACTCCTGGTTCACCTTCTGTCCTTGTGGCACGAACTCGTGGTATATGACACCTCTGGCATCGAAAAAAATTATCAGCATCGCCTTTGTTTTGGTCTTCTGTCGCCGCACCTTTCTCGAAGCCGGAGAGCTTATGGACCGCTATTCTGCGCTCTGCCTCTTTGTTTGAGGATGATATTGAAAACACCATGTTTCGTCTTCAGCAATGATGCTGTCGACCAATGCAGCATCTCTCTCTGCCTCGGAGAGCAAATCAGCGCTCACTGATGCCCGCGTGTCCTTCTGGTCCTGTGTGAGGGAGTGCGGCACAAGTCTGGCATTAAGCTTTCGTTTCCCCAAGTTCTCAAGCAAAATTTGATAGCATGCGGTCTTACTAATGTCGAGAGCATTTGACAGCATGCGGACTGTAATGGTACGGTCTTGCTGTACGATTTTCCTGTTCCGAGCAACGTTATTTTCATTCCTTGAGGTTGAAGGGCGCCCCTGCCTTAAGTCGTCTTCCACCGACGTTCTCCCCGAAACGAACCTCTTGCGTCCATCGAAATCTCGCGCCCGAGATAATG
The DNA here is from genome assembly GCA_030143305.2 of Amblyomma americanum. NCBI lineage: Eukaryota > Metazoa > Arthropoda > Arachnida > Ixodida > Ixodidae > Amblyomma > Amblyomma americanum. The sequence continues at coordinate 175,796 of JARKHS020012563.1, read as the reverse complement.
TCTCGTTGCCGTAAGCGTCACGAAGGAGCTCATACGTCTGTGTGGCTGTCTTGCCAAGCTTCACAGAGAATTTTATGTTTACACCCTGTTCGAGGTGGACGTCCATCTCTCGACATTCCCTCAGAGTAGAATGCGCAGACGACTAGTGGCAACGTATTTTTCTACATGTAGTGCCATCTAGCGACTGCCACAGCAATTAGCATAAATAGCTCAGGTTAGCCCGAAAAGGTGGCGCTATACATACGCACCAACATTTGTTTTAGGGAATAATTTCTAGAGAAGCAAAATAAGCCAGTCTCGAAACTTTACGGACCAGGTTTGTACATTTATTATATCTAAGTGCATTAAAACCGCCAGCCGTGAGTCGTTTCTTTTATGCATGAATATACTAATTGGCATTAAGATTGGTGCCAGCTGTAGTCGTGTAAAATGCATTGATGGATATCTGATCAAAACATTGTTTGCCATGTCTTACGACTTGAGAGAAAAAAAAAGGCGTATACAATTTAAAAAAAATGTGTTCTAACACTAAGAAAATAAAACCTCAGAAATCGACCAATCTAAAATCCATTTTCAGTGTCAGAAATAGAAAAGTGCTGCATATTTTTTGAAAGGGAAATAAATGCTTCATGAGGTGGTCACAATATAAAAAAAGTATTTCTAGCGAATAGCTTCAGACAACTTCGACAGAGTACCCATACATATACACATACAGGCAGATAATATTGCAAGTCGCGTGTTTTACAAGAGACGTTTCAGATTGGGGCTGCGATGTATAAAAAAAATTCCCAGCGTATAACAGACCTCCTTAATTTCGCTAGAATAAAAGACTGAAACACCATCGTTTCCAAGTTCCTTGAAGCGAAATTGTGCTGTTTCCGCTTCAGTCGAATAAAATGCCAAAGTTGAAGGCCGTGCTACTCTGAGCATACCCTCAGAATTAGAAAGATATATTCAAATCAGGCAAGTTACGTAGCTGTCGATATTGAAAGCATTCACACACCTGCATATTTCTTACTTAGACGTGATAAACACAACTTTACGAAGCAGTGAGTAAGAAAAACAGGTACCAAGGCGCTTTGGGTGTTGGATTAGTCATGATTGCAATTACAAAACTATTTTGTTTAACTGCCGTTGGATAATAGCTAAGGCGTTTCTATTTGTGTGCCATAACTATAAAACTCCTGATTCTTCTAACTATGTTGTTTAGCAGATAACAGCATGCCTAGGTGGTCGCCGACCGCATATCCTCAAAAAGGAAAACTAGTTCTTCACCCCGAGCAACGACTTCCCGGTTTCTTCTAAAGCGTGTGAAGGCAACTGCAGTTAAATCTGTGTTGAACAGTATGGGCTGTTGAAAATTCAAATCTACACATTCAGTGCTCCAGAAGTATGATACCCTGATAATGCCACATGCCTGATGGGCACTTAAGTGTGCACTTGTACACCCTTGTTTCGATGGTACGCACTAGCACTGAATTCTAGCGTAGAATGAATGAGTTAAATTCATACTTTTTTAGCTAAAAGCCTCTTATACAGACCTCAAAGGCAGTGAAAAAGGTACTTTTCTCACGAAGAAGCTCATAGAGTGTCTGTGAAGAAAGTTGGTACGATATATCAATGAGAATACCGCGGAACCAGCCGGCTAGACATACATCTAGGGAGCACTAGCAGCTACATTATTTTCTTTGACCAAGGTCAATACATATGCATTAAAAAAAAGAAAACTTCAGTTGCAAACAGTCAAAAACACTAATGAGGTAACAGCTACCTCACCATACATATGCGCTAAAAGAAAGAATAAGTTAGTAATAAAACCAATGAAGAAAGCAATCTCAACAAGTATTTGTAGCCAAAGACAAATCATGTGTTCATAGTAAAAGCAAAATAAAAAAAAATCGGCGAAGAAAACGCGGAGTCAGTCATCAATACATTTTAAAAAATAGGTTTCTCTATGCTCTCTGCACATGGCTTATGCATGAACTCACTTTAGAATTTTCTTCCTGGAGTACCTTGCCCATGCCGCGGTACCACGGTGTGCGGTACTCACCGCTGCTTGCTTCAATTTTTTCGCAATTATGTCTTTGGTATTTCATGCTTTTTTCTCCAGTTTATTTATAGTGAATGCTGACATGGTATAAATAGCGAAGGAATGCTGGATAAAAATGCAGTTGCATGTGAGCATCTGTGGCTCCTACATGTCACATTTGGCCTTACTCTGTTGTAGCGCCCTTCTCTGAATACCAAAAAGGGAAAGTCAAGCAGATTTCTTGACACGGAGCTTGGTGTACAGGCCGACAGGTAACGAGAAGAACGAGGAATTAGACCACCCCTGCCTAACAACCAAATTAAAATGATGCTATTGTGCCCCCATGGTAGCTGAGTGGTTATGGCGCTCGGCTGTTGTAGCATTATTTCTGTGCCTAGCAGGGCATCTTCAGCAGTTGTGCAGTCATCCACACACCTGTCTTGAGCGCTCGAACGGAGCTTTCCGCTGTGAGTTTATCACAGTCACTGCTGTGTCACGGGCCCAGTAAAGTATTTAATTACATGAGCTATTAAAGATCCGTCAAGACGTCCATGCAAAGAAAGGCATTTCTTCTAGCCATAGGTCACTCATAAATGACACAAGTTACTCCCCATTCCGCCGTTGGAGCGCTATAGACATGACCTGTGTCTCGTGCGCGTTCGCTGCTTTGGTCAGCTAATCTGTGCAATAAGTTCTAATCAGTGCATATTATGAGCTGAGCAATTACCAAAGCAAATCTGTGCTCCCCACCTTCCGAGTTTTGCTTACTATTTTTACATTTCTTATACTGACATTTCGTGCTCACTGTGCGGGTAGCGGAACTTTTTCAACTGCCTCTTGAAGTGACCTTCGTATATCTTGTGACATATCTCCACGAAAGTAGTGTTGTGTGAAATAGTTGGTATCTGGAACGAAATGAAGCGACACTAGAAATCGGCATCAGCTATACGCGTTGGTAACTCATGATTGCACACTCACATAGTTGTAGAGTTGCTCCATGAGCGACGCATTTATTAACCCTTCCGGATAACCAACTCTTATTCTCGTCTTGTTCAACTGCAAAAAGAGAATGCATTTTCGAGGACAAATATTGTACTCCGTATCGTTTATAAGCGTTTGAACCACAAAGCACACAACTCCACAAAAAAAAAACTGCAGTTTGCGCATTTCCTTTTTTATCCACATAGCCCTGTGGGATCAACATTGTCCCTCGCCTGTCTCTCTCGTGGCCTGCCGCGGCCCTTCTCTTTCCGGCCTCCTCCGAGCG